>PNEQ01037127.1:75206-117399 GCA_003012365.1 Medauroidea extradentata
ATTGGATGTTTTGACATTCGTGTGTCGTGGGGTTTTACACGCAAATCACAGACGTGTGGTGTTACAGTAACCTTATTGTGATTGGTACAGTCAAATGAGAAACGTCACAGTTCAAAGGCACGCTGCCAATATCTATGAAGCAGAACTGCAGACGTGCACATAAGGCACTGGAACAAAGTGGGGCAAAATTGTTTTCGTGAAAAGTTCATGTCTCTAGCTATAACATGCGTCTTCTTGTGAAGTCCTCCACCGAGGTCCTCCGGAGACATCTTCGCCCGCCACCGCTGTCTGGAGATGCGTCCAAGACGTCAGCTCGGCTCCAAGTAAACCAGTAAACCAACCCGAAGAACTCCCGTCGGGAGTCAATCTTTGGGGGGGGGGAGAGAAGTGGGGGTTGGCTTTCTCTGTGACCAACACGTCGAAAATGGAAGCGGCGGCGGAAAGGGAAGAGACTAAGCTTAATAAGAAAGGGGTGTGGGGGAGAGTGGTGGGAAAACCATAATCACAGCCAATCACAAGCGCCGAAGACCCGTGCGATTCGTCATCCTTGAGTCCGACTTGACGTCCACGTGCGAGTTTCCCCGTCCAGGGTTATTAAATTATATTTAGAACTCGAGAAATGTGCGGATGTTGGACGATGGGGGAGGAAGTGGAGGTGATTTTACAACTACGGAATGCGTGAAAGAGGACGTGAGAGAAGGAGACTAAAGGGAATGAGAGTCTTTTGAGTCCCTGCACACGCCGAAGGAGATTGAAGAATGAGTGTCGGATAATAAAAAAAATAATGGGTCGAGGTCCAACAGGGCAGAGTTTCTCCACCTGCAACAAACGCTGCGAAGCTCTTTGTGTCGTTGAAAGGACATTTTCAGTGTCTGGAAGTAAACGGTCTGTTTCGAGAAACATCGAAACCTGCCGTCTGGAAGACGGCCGTAAAACACGATACTGTCGAGTCGGACAACGTTCGGAGCTGTGACATTCGCCCTGCGTAATTCACGTTCCCCAAGACCTAGAGGAAGCACGTACCGTTGAACTTGGTCTCTTCACAGGCGATGTTTAATCTTCCCCCATGAAATGAGAGATGTAAAAAAATGCAATTAAAGCTTTGTTAAATCTTCGTCTTTTCTTCTGCGAGGGTTAGTCTGATCCTCCGTGTGCTACGAACAAAATGACACAGGCTTCCTGCCGAAATTTGAAACCCACGTTGCACAAAGAGTTCTCGAGAACACAGCAGCGAAATCTTCTGGTTTATGGCGGAATGTTGCCTTGCTTCTTCGTCTTTCTAAAATAGAGGCGGCTCGTGTGTTGTTGCCAGGTAAGGTTGCGGTTGACGAGAATTGTATATGTTGCATATTAGTTGTCTCTAAAGCCACTGACATGCTGATCTGCAGGCGTTGCATATTCAGAGTGGTCACTAAAGAATCAGAAGCCAGTATATAATTCATTATGGTCATTGACATACAGCGCGCACGTCAGGAGTGTACAGTTCTGAGAATCTGCAGACCTACCAATGCTTGTAAAACTTACCACAGCCTCAGTTGCATTGGGGTGTTGTCAAACAGAGTAAGTGGAACATGTGAATGTTCTATAGAAAAGTCTGAAATAAGTAATGATAAAGGAAAGTTAACTTTTTTGCTTCCTGCTGTAGCCATTCGGTCATACCAAAAAAGATTCGAAAAGTTACAGTATAAAATTTTTAATAACAGCAAAGTATTTGTTAAATGGGTATTTATTTACAAATGACTCATAATTAACAATGCAAATATCTCTGAAATAGAAAACTTCAAATATTGCTCTCTGTTGAGTCTTTACAAATCCCTGAAACAGAGACGTTCTAATGATTGTAGTTGCAAAGCATTATGAACGAAATCTTTAGCTTTTGCTCAGAGATAAGAGAAATATGAAGCCTAAAAATATCTCACCAGTGAAAATCCTGTAGAAACGCGTCACCGTAAAAAAAAAAACTCAGAGTAGTTCCTTGCGTTTGACGTAAAGGTAAACGAGACAGCTGATGAACGCAACACTGTCACTCTTTAACATTTTCACGCTTCTAGAGTACTTTTACACAAGAATATCAACAGGCGGTTTAATCTGAACCAGTTACAAGTATATTTGGCACTTATTAGAGCAAATGGTTTCTGGTTTATTAAAATCATAGTGCAGTAGAATACAATTAATTGTCTATAAATATAATTTAACCAACATAAAATAATACACAAAAAAAACTAATTGGAAAACTGGAAACTTACAATTGTATTCTAATTTTTAACAAAGTAAATCAGTTAGAAATAAACCAATATGTTATGCGTATACCACTTCTAAATATTTGCAAATTATTACGATAATTTTTCACACCCAATGTGTCCGCTGTAATGCGTGATGGGATGCTTATCACAAAACGACAAATGTCTACGTTTGAAAGTATTCACAGTGAAAAAAATAATTTATTTAAAAATACAACAAAGTTTGTGCCAAATATATCTCAATTGTGATGTTTCTCTACAGAACATATGAAATTAGAGCAAACATGGAACAAAGCATGTACTGTCCTTGACAGAGTAGTAAATTTATATACATGTACACTTGTGTAACACTGAATTTTATGAACGTGAATATACATATTTAATAATTCCGTTCTTAAGGATAGCAACAGATTAAAAAACTTAGATCTTGTGCTGATATGAGAGGTCAACGTACTTATATTAACGAATAGAGACTGGCAAATTTCTCGTTTCTATCTGACAGAAGATAAGACTCCGAAATACTGTGTAATCATTTGACTTCTGCTGTGGTCCGGTAGAATGTGTAACGCGCCTGAGAGGTTTTTTTAAACAAATGCTATAAGATAAACTGTATAAATGTCCACTGGTCTGTAATTTGGGTAAACAAAGATATGCAGACCCGCGGCCAATAACGTCTCTGAATTTATTCAGGTGAGTACAGGTTATTATAGACTATCGTCAAATAATAAAACGAAATTTCCACTTCACTACTAACTAATCACAGATGACTGGAGATGATGGTTTATCTCAGGAAAACTTGACTGTTATCTTGGTTTCAACGTACGTTCAACTTACCAGAAGATTACTGGCTTTCACTTGTACATGAAGCTGTTACCCTATTTGACTGAGCCAATAAGAATCCCGCTATTGTAATATTTGATTCCTGTTGTTGGTCTGCAGACAGCTACGTTGTGTCAGACGTATATCACCCACTCAAACATGTAGCAATAAACTGCAGTGTTTTCAAGCCTATGTTGGCACAAAACATTTTCGCGATATACATAATCTGTAATGATGGTACATCGCGGAAATTTAATGTGCCAACGTACTTTTCAAATCACTGCAGTTTCTTGCAACGTGTATGATTGGGTTACATACGTCTGACTCGCCGTAGTTGTCTGCAGACCAATGACGGATGGATAGTATTACAAGAGCGGAATTCATATTGGCTCAGTCAAATTGGGTAACAGCTCCTCGTACAAACGGCAGCCAATAATCTATTGATAAACTGAACGTACGTTGAAATTCAGCAAACAGTCAAGTTTTCCGCGATGAACCATTATCTCTACAGATGACAGACATCTAGCAGGCGCTAAAGGCAGGACTGCATATACAAAAACACAATGTGTAAAAATAGAGTATTTATGGTAAAGAGTGGTAACAACTGAAAATCAAAACAAAAATTCGAAAAATAAATTAGCAATATCAAGTAAAAATTAATTAGTTCCACCAACCAAGTGAGGGATAAGAAAATGAATAAATAGCCTACGGAAAATTTGCATTAGGCCACCCTCATCAAGAGATACGACTTCAATAGTGTAAAAAAAAAAACATTTTTGTTTGTAAACAAACAATTTATCAAACAATGTATTGCTGAGCGCGTGCGTTGGTGTCACCAATATCGCTTCCTTTCTACTAAGAACCCAACAGTAAAAACCGCTTATCGAAGGCGGCTACTGCAGATTAACTCGTTAACACAATTTTGAACGAAAACAGTGTTTTATAGATCTAGTGGTATGTAGGAAACTGTGAACGCCAGATCTAAGCTTTATGTGATAGAGGAAAGAGTTGAAAAGTAGTAGCCTTGCATGTAACCTGCCATTAGTGCACGTAAACATTTTGGAAACAGTTCCCGTAAGTTCCCTGCAGTAATGTTCATTACAGCAGGTGTGAAACGCGGATGTGTTCCAAAGTAGACGGTACTTAGCAATGGCTAGAGCCACGATTTTGTCGCGAAAATATTTCTGCATCGCTTTGTTTCAATGCCATTCGCACATCGGCAGCTCTGCTTCATGGTTATTGGCGGCGTGTCTTTGGTCAAATACGTCTCTCATTAAAACGCACCAATCAGAATGTGACTTCATACTGTTGTCATTTGTCAGAAGATCCCCAAGACAATTGAGAGTTAAAACATCCCACCACTGACAACGAAGCAGAACTGCAGATGTGCACATAAGGCATTCAAACCAAATGGTGTAAAAATCGCCACAAAATCATGGCTCTAGCAATATAGCCACAAATAGAGATCCGGAAAGATCACGGGTTCAACGACCAACTGGCTAGACTCCAAAGTCCTGTATACACTCTGTCTTCAGCTACTTCTTCATTGGCTGCTGCTCCAGTGAGTGGCTATTTGTACATCTGACAAGCTATAGCACGGACGTCAGTGAGCGTTTTCATGTAGATCAGCTACTGGTTTCAGTTACTGTGACCCAATAGTAAAAGTATTTCATGTATACAGAATTTTAAAATCTTACACCTACGGGAATGAATTCGCGAAATTTCTGGGTCTCTAGCTATAGACAACCCTAAGGTGTCTGTAACCATTTGTCTGAATGGTGCAGGTAAATTTCTCACCAGTAGCTTGCTAGAGGTAAAGAACGAATTATCCAGTAACACGACTTCAATAATATAATTACATATTTTTAGGACTATTTGTTGTCGTCGAATAAAGTTTAATTCCTTTATTTTTTGTAGGATTTTCTTCAACTCGGCAAAATTAGCTCGCGATGACGTACAAACATAAAACAGTTCAGTTTATTATTTTGTTTTGTTTGTCACTATTTAAAATATTGCATTCAAAAAATTCACCAACGTGCCTGAGACTCAACCTATGATCTAAATTTCAGGGAACTGTGTTTCAAATTGAAGCTGCTCTCTGATTTATTACGTCGTCGCTTTTATATTTTGAATGTGTTACTCTTTTTCGTTCTTTACTTTCTTGTAGAAAATTTCTTATTTCTTACTCATTATTCAGTACTTAAAAAATTAAATTGCCACTTTATTAATTTAAACTACTATTTTCTTGAACATATTCTTCATGTCTCTCTATTCTTTGTTACTCGAATCATCCCCAGAATCATCTTCAGGAAGTTCCTGTGCATGTTTTACGGTCTTTGCAGGCGTGGAATATTTCTCCTTCCTCGTTTGACTAACTGGAACGACCATTTGAACAACTATTCTACAAAAAAAGCTAAACGAAACCAGACTTCACATAAGGATGTATTTTTTTATGTGCATAAACCCTTGCTTACGATTTGTTGATAAAACCTGTAAAACATTGAACATGCAAACCACAAACACAATCAGACAATAAATCGTAAAAAAAAATAGAATTACTTGACTTAAAAAATTCAAACATTATTATTTTTTTTATGTTTATACACTTAAGAACATTACAATTGGGAGTTCAGTCAAACTATACCAGAAAATGCCGACGAAACGGAAAAAACAAACAAAATAAACGCTGAATATAAAGTTATAATGAAATTCGACAGACAACAGTTGACAACATAGAAATTATTATAAGTAGAGGTGATGGTTTATCGCGGGAAAATTTGACTGTTTGCTGGGCTTCAACGTACGCACAACTTACCAAAAGCTCATGGCTTTTCCCTGTACGTGGAGCCGTTACCCTATTCAACATAGCTAATAGGTATCTCACAATTGTAATATTTTATGTTTGTTTTGGTCTGCAGACTGCTACGGAGTGTAAGACGTATCGCCCAATCACACATGCGGCGCGAAACAGCGTTTTGAAGGGTACGTTGGCCCAAAACATTTTCGCGATATAACATCATCTCTAATTATAAGACAATAGACGACCCAGCAGTCAGCAGAGAATTCCAATAAATTCCGAATTGGAAGATTCAGTCAGACTGCTGCAATACACTTGCAGAAAAGACAGACGAAAATAAACACTTATTGTGAAAATAAATGGAGGTCGACAAGGACGACAGTGCACAGCACACAAATTACTATAAGACAACAAATAACACAACGAAGACTGCTTCGCTACGGAAATTTAAATCTTCAGGCTTGAGATTTTGGTCAACGCTTAACATCGTGGTCTTTAGCGCTGCTGGGGGGGGGGGGGTGACATAATGTGAGAATGGAGCAGCGCCGGAATGAAAAGACGGGAGAAACGAGAGATCCCCGAGAAAACCCGCCGACCAGCGGCATCGTACATGCAAAAATACGAGGACCGACCCCGCCAGGAATCGAACCCCGATTGCTTTGGTAGGAGGCGAATGGTCTGACCATCGGCCACCGCGGCCCCTTCCGCCTTGAGACGCAACTGGTTGGAAACACCAGAGTACGAATGAAGTTGACAAAAAATTCGAGGCTTCTATAGTGTGGATGAATGTCTGTTGAATATCAGTAAAATATATCAGGTTTTTCGTAAAAGTCATGGATACGGTGTTCCATAATTGGCGAATACTATTTATCTTCTTATAAACTTCACAAACTCAAAATCAAGTGTTTTTTTAGACTTTATAACACGACGTAACCGAAGAAACTGTAAATGGTTTTAAACTAATTATGTTTTAATGTCACAGAAACAATTAAAAAATTATTTTTATTTAAACAGTAATATAAGCATGTAGTCACCTTACTTTATGTATTGTCGTACTTCAAAAATATTCCTCTAGCTTCTTTTGTTGATACTTAATGCTGGAAGCTATGTATAATAATTACTGATTATATTTTCTACCAAGTTTTGAGTTGATAATAATAAAATGTCTCCGTAAGTGTACAAAAACAGGTCAGAACTCTGCCAGGAAATCTCCTCGACATGCTCTGTAACATTACGACAGTTCTTATGTTACACATAAAATACTGTGCACTAATAAAACTTTTTGTGTGCTCTGCTTATCACACAGAACTCGAGAACTGTAAGAGATATTTATTGTTACATAACAGGAAGTCAAAATTACATCTCCTCTTTGTTAGATATTATTAATTCTTTGACTTCAACTGTTAGTTTGCTTTATGAGAACCATGTAAGGTTACAAAGAATTTTGTAAGCATAAACGTATAAACACCAGTCGGGTTTAGTGCATGCGATAGTTAGAAGGTCTGCAAAATGTTATACCCTCTTCGCCTCGGTTGATTAATATTACACAATACCATAACAAAATTTCCTAAACATAACGCACATTACATATGAAAATATTTTGGAAACTGGTTATCACAAGTGGCATTATGACAGAAAAAATATAACCTAGTCCTACACAGGAAAAACGCCTTTGTGGTGATTGCAAAATGTTTTGCCTGTATGGACTAACGAAACATTTTTGCAGTTGTTACAAAATGTATTGGTAGTCACTGCAAAACTATATTGGGGACAGCAACAATTATTAGTGGTCACAAAAAATTTTTTTGGTAAGGTCCATAATGACAAAACATTATGTGGTGTGTAATCGTTAAGTGTGTGTAATATATATATATATATATATATATATATATATATATATATATATATATATATATATATATATATATATATATATATGCTATATACGATATGAAAATATCTTACATACACGTACGGTTTATTATACCAGAATAAAAGGGGTTGAGACAAAAGAGAAAACCAACCAGTATTTCTATAACTAGAACTACTGATCAAATGGAAACGAAACGCCTGTAGAAGTCATAAGAAAATATATTTAAAATGAAATTGACACAATTGAAAAAAATTTCTTCAACAGACAAGCCAGGTTACTAAATAATAAAATAAGCGAAAAATATTATGGTGAATGAAATTTTAGATGATAGGGTTTCACCGTGACCAAGGTGATTTACTTCGGGTACGAACCTGACCATCACTAAAACTTGCAAACCCGGGTTCTACGAATTGTACTGAGTTCTCGATGTTTCCCAAATTATGTTTGTTTCTGGACAGCTTATAGACTTCTTTAACAATTCCTTGCCAGCTCAGGTTAATAATTCTCGGGTCGATCTTAGGTGTTTGGTTAGTTTTTGAAGCAATTTAAACTCATTAAGATTATCAAATTAATTCTAAAGCTGTTCTATAATAATCAACTTGTAACATGTGGTCGGATCAGAATCACGTATTTTATTTTTATTTCATTCTATGTATCAGCTACAGCTTTCTATTACGTAAATATATTTTACTTGTGTTATATCTATTTAAATTATTTTGGGATATGTAATGGCTGACTTAGGGTAATTGTTTGTGCTTAGTGGAATAATAGTGCCAAGAGATTGGCTTAACTAGGATTTTATATTTTAAGGTTATTCATTTTGTGATTACTGCGTGCAAACCTGTGATTGTTTTGGTGGAGCAGCGAGGTGCAACAATGCTAGCTGCGGGAGACTGACGCTCGAGAGACGAGCTTTGATTGGCTGGGAGAACAGTCGCTAATAAGTTTTGAACGAATGACTAAAATTGTTAGAGGTTTTTGAGACTTTGTTCGGCGTTCTTTGGGAGGAGAGACACGCAATGTCGTATGCTCTCGTTTAGGTGATTTCAATTAGTGCAGAGAGAGAGAGAGAAGTGGTGTATATCAGCTGTTCGCATGGTGCGTGCAGTACGTCGACACCAAGCAGCCCGTGTGCTGTTTTAGTGAAGATAACACGGAGGAAACCACTGCCTTCTGATGTTACGAGAGCATCTAGACTACCTACGCAGCAACACACTCACCCCAATGAAGACGTCAGCTAAGTCTCGCCGACACGTATATCTCGTTGTTTAAGCCTGTCTTTAGCCTCTGCAGCCGTCATACGCATTCGCACTCTGGAAACCATTTCACTCAACGACTATCCCTAGGTAAAGAAAATCATGCATGCTACTGAGTTTTGCCGTGGCACTAACTAAATTAATAATTCCATTTTCTACTGAGATAGCAATATAAACTACTTAACCATGTTTTCACTCATATTTCTATATCAGACTATGTGGTCTTGCTTACTTCATTTTCTGGCAAATGTAGTCGTTTATAATTATGGAAATTATGAGTCAGCCAAGTATCATTAAGTATTTAAAAGTTAATATTACTTATTTACTGAAAGCACCCTTGTTGTAACATACTGAACAGCCATCTTGTAAGTGTCGTTTTCGTAACTGAACACGTAATACATAATTTTTCTTATATTGTTGGACTGTAGTTTCTTCTTTGATTGATTTAGTTTCTAGTAGTTCTGCATGCTAGAAATTATAGGATCTCCAGCGAACTCATACAGAACTTCATGTGGTAAGACAGTCTCTGGTGTTTTCCTTATTCACACACCGAACCCTACGCTTAATAAGCAGAGCTATTATTTTTTAATGTATTCCCAGGATTCCGAATCAAAGCTGGGCTATTTAATATCGCAGTTGGGCATAACATTATTGTGTTTTGCATCATACAGTGTCGTTGCAAAGCGAATGGCATTACGTTGCAAACTATTTTGGGAATTTTATCGAAAATTTACTAGGTTTTTCAACTCTCGACGAAGGACAATACTTGACACGACGGGGTACGATTGGGCTGGTCTTACCAAGGGTATCTTGTAGTAGGTCGCGAAGTTTGGCCTCTAGATCATCCCTCAATAATTATTCAACCACGTCCTCTTGATCCTTGGATGTCGACCCACGTTCCCCTCGTCCTCGAATGGTGGATACGTCGAACTGAGACCCTCAGAGTCCCAGGACAGCAACGGATCCGAAGTAGACTCTGGAATGGCCTGAACCATAGGCTCTTCTTTATATTTCCCCTTGAAAATAATTCTTCGACATTGGCGTCGTGGATAAATTCAAATATTTCTCTCATGGTCGTACTCGTAGAAACAAACTTGTACTCTTCTGACGACGCGTAGAAACAATTTTGCGTATCGTCGAAGAAAATCTTGAGGTCTTCTTGACTATACGTCAGTTCAGCAACAAGGATGGGAACGTTCTTATTTTACCTAAAATTTTCTCATCGTTCTTAAACAAACTTCCTTCTCTTGTTTCAACGTCGCGATGCAAATTTCAATAAATTCTTTCCTCGTAGCTTACCCCCGGGTTTGTTCGCTTATACGATCAGATCAGGTTTTGGTTCACGGTACGAAACAAAATTTTGCTTGCATGAATATGAAAAAAACTGTAGAAATCATTATTCATTAAAGTTCCAAAACACAATATCTCATGCACACAATACATAGACAATTTAAACATTTCATTTGCCTGGCACGAGGTAACTACGGTCATAGAATAATAAATACATAGATTAATGACAAATAAATTTAAATTTATAATAATGCGTAACATTGGGCAAATGCTATGTTACAGGTGACCAATAACTATTTTTTTTTCAATGCAGGTATTCCTTTAATTTTGTTCTCATAAATATTATAATGTATTAATATGTTCGTAGCACTTCGTCGTTCGATTTAATTTTCTATGACTGTATGTAGTTTCCTAAAATATAAGGATGTGGGCCACACCTAAGCAAACGGAAAATTCAGTGGGGGACGCATAATATTCTACAGGTACTGACTCCCACCTAAATAAAACACACAAATATCTATTCTTGTTCATTCCAGGGTTTTGAGGCATACAGTGCCCTTAGAAAAATTATTCACTTTTATTTTTGTTAAAAAAATTTCCACTCAAAATGCTGTCAGTCTCTCAAGTAAAGTAACATTACTACAACAAATAAGTAAACTCTTTCGTTGTGAGCATTTTATTTCCTTCCAAAGTAATGACAATATCTGAGTCAACTGTAACAGATACAATCTGATATCATGTAAGGAAATGTGTCAAGGTAAGTAGATAAGAAGCTCAATGTCACGTTGACTGCTATAGCGACTCACGTAAGCAGGAATCAGGGGATTTATAGGCCATGATCTGTATTCAGAAACCATTTCGTGATTCGAATAGATAGATAGATTTCAAAAGACCGTTGAAAATCAAAATCATAAAGTTCAGCCCAGTGATTAAACCTGGGCCCTCTGGAATTGGTTCATGTACTAAATCGCTCGGTAAATGACTAGATGAGATTTCAGCTATTTTATCCACACATGCAATTCTATTTGGCTATAGGTCTGCCTTAGACTCCGTTACTCTTCAGATTCGTCACATCCAGCAGGAACGTGTAACTTTACTAATTTCAACACCGAAATTTATTGCTGTAAAAAAAAGTTCAAAACATGTTTAGAAAGTAATTAACCTAAACACAGTACACTTGTTACAATACAAGTCTGGTAACTTCAGTATACATTTGACTGTTTTATAAAAATGTTTGAGAGTGCTACAATGTATGCCTGGGAAACAATTCTAACAAACCTACTTTCTTAGCGCTCCTATACGCACGTGTGACAAATTTACTAACTATTTTTAGAGTGTACGTGCCATTCCTTGTAAAACCTTAATTATGTAATGTCCCGCGTTTGCAGCACAGCTTTTGTGGTCAGTGATTGGATTTTTTAACTGTCACGAGCCTTGGTAATCTACCGGAAAATTACAGACGTGTGTTGTTGCAGGAACATTATTATAGTTGGCTCAGTAAAATGAAATACAGCTCTTCACATATACATGCTGCCAATAACCATGAAGCAGGATTGCAGATGTGTACGCGAGGCACTGAATCAATATGGGGCAATATTCTTTTCGCGAAAAACAAGGGTCTCTAGTATTAGTATATACGGCGCAAGAATTGTCACCTCACGAAATCTGGTAGAAGAAGGTGACTGCTGGATACAGCGTGGACTTTGCACAATGCAGATAATGTTCGTAACAGACCGAACATTGGAGCTTTATCAGATAAGGATACGTGCTCTTCCATTTCAGCGATACTGCTACCGTGAATGACTATTCGAAGAGAAGTCATTAACCGACGACACCTGGATCCATGCACGCATACATCACAAGATTACTTCCTCTCTTAACACACCAGTTAAATTTTTACCATACACATGCAAAATCTACTCATTGTTCAGTGGATTCTACAAGGATCTTAATGGCATATTCGAGTTTTAAGTCTACACTGTAAAAAAACTTCCTGAAATGTTTAGGAATTTATTATCCCAGACGCAGTATGGGACAGTTACCACACTTCCGCCTTGTAAATATGCAAACTTTTACATTTGTTACAATACAAGTCTTGTAAGTTTAGTATATATTTGACTGTTTTATAAAAATGTTTAGGATTGCTACCATGGATGTCTGGGAAACTATTCTACCATACCTACTTTCTTAGCGCTCCTATACGCACGTCAGGTAAATTTACAAACTATTTTTTAGAGTGTATCACGGGAAGAACTTTTATGAGAAATTCTTTTGCGGGTATTGTTGTGTTAGTCGTATCTACCCAAAGGCAAATACGGTGTAAAGAGTTATGTCATCCAGCTAAACTTGTGGTCCAACTATCACCTACGACCGTACGTAGACTTGTTTATTATTCTACATTATATTTAAAAATAGTTTTGCTGTCTATTTTTAGGTTACCAAGTCGGCCGTTGTTAAATGAATAAAAAACCTGCTCGAAAAATCCACCATCTTAACCCAAACCCGGTGAGACAGAAACCAGTAAACGGCTTTATATCGTCCGTTCCGTTGCTAAAACGCTAATATTTAAAATTATTCGAAAATAGTGTGTATTGCATGTTAATAACTTCCAAGCAGATGTTAGTAATGAGTAATACTCACTATTGTAGCATTAGGTAACATTTCCAAGTGATTAAACGTATTAACTGCGCCATTTTATTACATGGCAATGTTTTAATACAAGTAGATATTAAATTAAGAATTTTGAAAACCCCCGACTATGTTTTGCTCACATCCATTCAACAACTATTAAAGAGCTGATGATCTTCAAATGGCTGAACATATTTTCTTCAATCATAGCTAAATTCACTCTGGATCAAAATCAACTTTCAAAAAAAAAAAAAAACTAAATCAAAATGGGTTTAACTGTTTAGGGGCTATGAGGCAACAGACAGACACACAGATACACAGCTACACATGTTAAACTTATGACTCGCCTTTTTAGCGTCAAGGATTAAAAATGGCGAACAGTTGAAAATCGGATAATAGAAAGAACACGGCAAAGCATTAGCTAAATATTCTCGTTTTGCTGTGAACCGCCTCGTAGAAGAAAGTGACGGATTGTAAATTAGTGTTTTTGCCCCTTTCACTTAAAATAATCAATTACATTTCTGCGACGGCAATTATCCGCAAAGATTAAGTGCACAGATTTCCACGAATGTAATAATGTACGGTTTAATTTTTCTTCAGTACACAGATTTACATGTTGCTTGGAGAAGGCCAGAAATTGTGAACCAGACGCTACGTTTTAAGGGCGAGTGTTAGACAATTTTACTGTATTTTCAATTTTTCAGCCAGAACATTTATTCAATTTGTATTATCAAAATTTTCTCTTCAACAAATTGTAGGATATATTCTTGGTAAACAGTTTGACATAAATAATAATAATAGAATATTTAATTAATTTGTCATGCAGAATCATTGCAAGATTAATATACGTTAACTTTCAAGACTTAAGGGCAATGTAAATTCAATCCACGCTATAATAGCACAATTCACAATTTTCTTGTCAGAATATCATAAAAATAACGCAATGATTTTATTAAATATAAATAAATACTCAGCTGTCGTATTCCCCGCGAAAACTGAGAAGAATACCAATTACGACTAACCATTTAAGTGCATTCTAAGGCGTTACACTCTCTTTAAGTGTAAACATTTGACTGTACATTTTACAAAAATGCATGCATAAAGGAACCGCAAGACTCTGAAAAGCTATTAAATAGCCATAATTCTATGGGCTGTGTAATTCTTAATATGACAAAAATTTTATTTATATATAAGTTAGGGGAACCTCTGGCAAGACGGGGGAGCGGGGCATAACAGGGTACCCCCCTTTTCTTGTCAATGAAGTGCTGCAACCTGTTGACAATCGGCGAAACTTCAACGCCACACTGAAACACGCCGTCGAGACCCATACGGAGCCGTCTTGTTGTTTGGAGTTAGTTGGAAGTGACACTATGCTATTTTCGTGTGTATAGTTTGCAATTTTTAAGTGACACGTTGAGCAAGGTAAATAATACTACCGATTCATATTAACTTAATATTAACGTTGGTTATGAAAGTGTGTTTCTTTCACATCATTTCACGGCTGGAAGTGTATATTTTAAAATTAATTTTCTTTAGATATAAGGTTGTAACCTAAAATACTCCTCTTGGGGCAAAACGGGGTACTACTCCATTTTGCCCCGCACCAAAGAGGTTTAGTACCCGATTTTGCCCCGTTCTTACTTCGTTACTTGTTGCGAGACCTTCGTAGTATTTCTGGGGTTCCGATTCTTGTTTCACAACTTGTTAGATGAGTGTAAGGGATAGTTATCATCTGAAACATATCTGTTAACGGCATTTTGTTGAGTAAGAATTTTTTCACAACATAACTTTGTGATTTTGGAAAGCATAAAAATTATGTCTGCTGCATTATTTTGGTTTTATAAATTAAACCTAGAAACCTTTTTAATGTTGATGAAACGGGAATCACCGTTAATCCCAAAAGTCATTCCAGAGTTATTTATCAGAAAGGCAGACGCCAAGTCGGAACAGTGACCTCAACTGAAAGAAGGGAAACTGTTACAGCAGAAATTTGTTTTTTCAGCTGCAGGTGCCTACCTACCTCCTATGCTAATATTTCCGAGAAAACAAATGCAACAAGAATTCCAAATAGGACTACCACCTGGGTCTTGGGCTGAGGTTGAAGATAAAGGATGGATTACAAAAGAATCATTTCTTTCGTGGTTTGAGAAATTTGTCACCTTCCCTGGAGCTTCCAAACAATCACCAGTGCTACTTCTGCTTGACGGTCATGCATCGCATACTAAAAATCTTCAACTGATTGACACTGTCAGGGAAAAGGGTGTTATTTTGTTGTGCTACCCACCTCGCTGCTCCCGCCGTCTCCAGCCCCTGGATGCCTCTTTCATGAAGCCTCTCAGCAAATATTACGATGATGAAGTGAAAAATGGTTGCGTTCTCATCCTGGAAAAGTTGTGACGTTATTCCAAATTGCATCTATGTTTGTATCAGCATATTTTGCAGGCTGCAACAATGTTGACTGCCATAGATGGATTCCGGAAGACTGAGATTTGGTCGGTTGACCAGAACGTGTTCTCTGAAGTAGACTTCCTTTCTTCAGACCCTACCGACATAAGCCTGCGAAGTGATTCTCCCAGCACTACACAACCCTTGCAACTTCCTGTTAATGATGAACCTCAGGCAGGCTGTTCAAGCTCTACAGTTGCAGAACCCGAAACACAGTTGCCAGTGCTCCTAGCTGGAACGTCCCGTGAGAGTAGGTCTACCATATCTAGTCCTACTTTCCTGAACTGTTCTCCTGAATACATTCTGCCAGTTCCCAAGGTAGTTCAAGGTGAAAAACGTAAAAAACGCAAGAGGGGGACAACAGCGATTCTGACCGCATCTCCATACAAAAAAGAATTAGCAGAAGCCCAGAAACAAGCTACTAAGAAAATGAACACAGTTAGTATGCCGAAATGCCTACATTTAAACGAACAGAAGAAGAAAACAAAGAAGAATGTAACGTCTCTTCATCTCGAGTGCGCAAGTGAAAACTAAGCAAGTCAAGACGATGATACCGAGTGTTTATATTGCTGCGACTTATATTCTAACTCAAGTGAAGGTTGGAAACGTTGCTCAAGATGTTCTAAGTGTGCTCACAACTCTTGCGCTGCCGTTGACAGTGATGACGATGAAGTGGTTCATATTTGTGGACACTGAGAAGGCTAACTGGCGAAAATATTCTTATGATTTAGCATATTTAGATGCTGGTATGTTACTATCCTAAACAATTGTTCAGAAATACTTCGTACTATTTTTTTTTGTAGAGTTATGTTCATTGGACCCCATGTTGCCAATTTTATGGGGCAAATGGGGCAAAACAACATTTATGCTTTAAACTTGAGTATTTCAGAAATGTACTTCTGTAAAAATACTGAGACATTGAGTTTTCTCATATAAGACCAGCGAACTGTGAAATGCCGTTGGCTAAGTAAATAAAAGTATCAGCTTAATGTGGTCTGAAATTGAAGTGGTGTGGTCGGATGCAATCTTCAACTGCATATGGCTGTTACGAGGCTTAAGAATTAACTCTTTTGGGAGTTTGTAAAGTGTTCTAAATTAAAAAGATGCAACCATTATCACACATTAAATGTTGATTTTTAAAACTGAATAGTCAGGGAAGTTATTAAAAATATTTCTACTCCAGCATTACAGTAGTATGAAGTCCGTTAAAAGGCGAGGGATAATTTTTAACAAAAAATTTCATATTTTCATAATTGTTGCATTATTTTGCTTTACTTCTTCAGAAATAACGTTCGTAACGAAAGTTACGGTAGTTAGTAACCTTGTTTTAATAAATATTTAAAGGCTTGAATTATGAAGATATTAAATATATTTAGCTTGAAAACGGATATAGATTCTATAAAGAGAGCAATTCGTCAAGTGATAAAAGCTACGTTTTTGTTTAGGTATACGTTATTACAGGTTCATCAGTAAGCATTATTTACATTTTGACGTACCTATGGTCTTGACGGGTACATAATTTTACAAAATGTATTACAATAGGAAATTTATTGTCCGTTACAATATGTTACACCTTAAGTAGTTAAGTGAAGTGAAGAGAGTTTGTTCAGCCCTATATCTAGTTCTTTTGCGCTTGTTAGTGGTGAAGTGAGGTAGGTATGGACCAGCAGTAACGTAATTTTTTACATATCTACTGTTTTGCCTGCTTACTCATGCATTATTAAATGTAATCAATAAAACCGATAGCTATGGACGATTTATTAACATGTTAAACAATAATAGGTAAAATTAGTATTGTATTACCTTTAAGTGTTAAAACTAGTATATAAGATGATCACCGAGCCCTCGAACTGATATGTAGGTTCAGGGTGGTTTTTGACGAAAGAAAATATACCGAATGTCATATGTAGTTGAATGACATTTTATAATTGCAGCTTTAGGTTCTGCCACACGAAACCCCAAACCATTCAGTGAATTGTTCACCCTTCATCACGAGTGGCACTTCCGACAATCAAACTGCCTCAATTTGAGGGAACTCTGACAACCTAAACAGTTTATACAATTTATTAGAAACGCTTAATTTAAACAACCATGACAAAATATATTCAATGATATACCTGTTTAAAGCTTGCTGCGTGTTGTTTAACAGGTGAGGCGATATGACAATAACAAAAAAGGATATTTCTCACCATACAGAAGTCTTTTCTAATGAGCTCCTCTTGCCATAATTAATTCAACCAGAAATCCGTTTCATAGATTAATAATAATCTAATTATGTTTCACCTCCTTGATAAAGGATTACTGAGAGACTTTAGAATATTGTAGGACATACTCGTAAAAGATCTAGAAATTCATACACTTTATAAATGTTAAACATATCATGTGACGCGTTGCAAGTCAGGTGAAGTGTAACTGAGCCTTGTACAATCCGAGTCAGAACAAGTCGAACACAAGTTGTAATGTTCAATAATAGTGGCATACACTAGTGGTATATACCGTACATACCTTATTACGCATAGTGTTGTATGTGTAAAAGTAAGTACCCTCGTTACTTATGCCGTGTGTTGCCAGCAGAAGGTCAAGATTAGGGTTTCAGTTTGTAAGGATCATAAACTGCTCATCTGCTGTATACAACTCTCCCATATGCAGAAAATGGCCAACGTCCCAGTCGATTCACTATTGTTTATCAAGCCATCATTCACTGCAACGTTTTGACAGTGTTGATAAAAATTGTCATTGAAGTTTGAATCTACAGAACTTTTACATGTGCCTGAAAACTCACTGGGATAGAAATCCTATACCTCCTCCGATGGCAATGATCTGCTATATTTTCTAAAATATCAATCTGTAATTACTGATCAGTAACGTTTTACTGCTGTAATTGAGTTATAATACACATAGGATGAATTTTCAAATGGTCAGATTACTACTGTATTTAGAAAGCGAAGATAAATTCATTTCAGAAGATTCCCTGTCATATTGAGGTCTTTCCGTACAAATAAATACATGCAAATCTTAGGTCTATTAATTATTAATACCACTCAGCATTACACATGGAGTTGTGCGGTGTGATTTAAACTCGGAAGTAGAAATAATACTGGTTTTCTGTAGTTATGCTAGTCATTACGTGTCAAACAGGACATATTATTTCAACATCACTGCAAAACGTTTTTTTTTGGAAACTTCTGACACATTTTAAGTTAACAGGTCTCGATTATTTATGTAACTCACTCAGGTTATGTCAGTACGTTAGTCCTTGTTCTTGTTATGCTTTGCAATGAGAAAAATTTGGATAACCAATTTTATTCTTATTACTTTTCACTATGTTTTTAATTGGAATTTTATTGCCAGAGTAACTAATTATGTCTTTAAGTTACTGTATTTGGAGTTAGAAGTTTTAAAATTCCTTTCATGATATTATTTTTTTCAGACAGAGTTTTAAAATCTGCAGTTTTACACTTCTATAATTTTAAAGAGTTATAACAAGACGCCAAATATATACGTACACAAGAGCAGTTATCCAGTATAATTTCAGTTTACTATGTGCACAGCCTGTAACTTGAAAACATATACGGCGGCGCTTGTATTGATGTCCCAGGAGGGCTATTGACGAGTAACAAGTGCTAAATTTTGGCGTGATAATGGTTAATGCATTACTACGGATGATCATCGTGAGGGAATGTGGTGACACGGCGAGAGCATTTAACCAAAGAAATCTTGTACAGATAATACGCAGGTGAGACTTGACGTTTCATCGGTAGCACGGTAAAGGAAGAGAAGGATCATGTGGCTTACACTGACAGAAATTGGCGGAAATGAAGGACATATGTTTTACTAAGGAAAACCAATTTTTGCAAGTTCAGTGACTCGCTAGTTAGAATCCACTGTCCTATGCATATTCAAGCCTTATCTACTCGATCATTGTCTGCTGTTCCACTTAGCAGCAGCTGGACAAACGCTCGCTGCTTGAGTGTACACAGGACAGTATCTTCAAACATGCAGATTATTGAACTTGCGAAATTTACCTTTTTTTGTGTTTATAGCCTGTTGTAAATAACATAACATTCACATGGATTTTTCTTAAACAAATGATCAGTGAAATCTAGATGACAGTAAATTAAATACGTGTCTTCCCAAATGCGAGTACTGTCCCTGCGCTGCCTCGCTTGGTATTGCCCTTGGCAGAATAGACGTATGATAATGATTCAGTTCGCCACTTCTGAGGGCCCGTATAGCCCATGAGGTGACTGTGGGGCCCATATTGTCTGTAGAACACGTGTTGAAAGTCAAAGAACTAGTTAGATGAGCTGTACGCACGAGTTGTATGCCTCCCAAACTAAACCAGCGTATCATTCCAATTCAGACCATGTTTGCAACAAATATGACGTAAACAGCAGTGTATGTTCGTACTGCTAACATTTCATTAAAGCTAATTAATATTGTAATAAAGTCACGCGTGCTGTTTCATAGCATTTCCGTCCAACCTTATACGTATATGTTTTATTTCCCGTGGTTACCGTGAATTTTGTTTCATTTGAAGTTAAATTTTTCGAAGTTTTAAGAAATATATTCTTAGCTTTAGTTGTATAAATTTATTTAAAAAATCTCGTTTACATTTTTTAACACTTTCTAATAATTACTTATGGGCTCCATGTTATCCCATCTACGTCTTTCAAGGCCACCCCAATTCCTGGTCCGTCACTCCACGGATATGCCTGTTGTTGTGGAGAGTTCGGAGGGATAAACATATGCCTAGTGCCGATACATGGAAGTTAGCGAAAAACCGTGTCAGAATGTCTGAGCTGTTCATTAACTGCTCGCTGACAAGCTACTTTCTGGAGGAGCCAATACGTCAAGGGACACGAACAAATTTTTCTGGTTCGTATTAAAATTACGTGAGTACTACACAATAATCATTGACCTAAATGCGGAGAGCAATCATTGAGGTAGAGAATATAATTTGAAGACGCAGATGGACCTACATGTAAAAAGCATTATGTGTAATTCAGTATAGGTTATATAGTATAAGTTTGGTCATTCTATATTATATTTCAAAAGTATAATTACTAATTTCCCGTAAACATTTCTCCCCACTAACCGTTATCTTGGCTGCATTAAGCTTGATCGCTTACATTATGTTATATGAGTGTCGGTTTGTACAACAAAATAAACAATTATTATTTGAAATTTTTGAGTTAGTCTGTGTAAATTATTGCGAAATGTGGTATTTGCAAAGCAGTTTCAACTATGCTTTAAATAAAATACTTACATGATTGACATATATAACCGTTGACTAGAATAAAAATTTACTAGTAGGACAAAAAACTTTTGAGATTATAAGGAAAATAATGTCCAGGTAAATAAACACATCGTTGTTCTATGTGTGTTAAGTACGTAAGAAAACTGTACGATAAAAATAATAGAGGGATGCATTTATCACAGTATATGTGCTTTCGGGTTGCTCTCTGTCTCTCTCTCTCTCTCTCTCTCCCACAAACACTCTCGTTCTCTATATACATACACCCCCTTATCTCTTGAGATCCCTAATTTTGTCTCTATTCTTGTCACTCCCTATTTGTCTCGCTCCCTCTTTTATTCTATCCCATCTCTTTCTTTCTCTCTCCTTTCTGATCTGTCTCTGTCCAACAAAATGAGAGAAATACAACTGCATCTCCCACACTTCGCTTTACTTTCCATAACAGAGCCTTAATGTAGACAAGCAGCAAATTAAAGTACGAATTTCTTGTCAGACTTCGCAAATTCATGTCTTACTGGATGGAGCGTTATCTTCCAGGTATGAACGTAATTTAGTTAAAATATTCTGAGTTTTGTTCTAAGGATTCAAATACAAACGTAACGGGATGTGGATAACGTAGGCACTGTAAAAATATTTGTTAATTTACTACAGAGATATGTAGAAAGATGGTAAGTTAGGGTAAATGTGCTTAACGTCTCGTCGACAGCGAGGTAACTAGGGACAGTTACACACAACTTCTTACAATGACAGGAGCTGGAAGAGGAGTCGGCCAAGAACATTTGGCTGGAGCGTTTTCGGGAAAACATGAAAAACTGAAGTCAGGAGGGTCGCAGCTGAGAATCGAAAGTAGGTATGGTAAAATTGTTTCCCATACATTAATTGCAGCGTTTCTACATATTTTTAAGGAAACATACGTAAACTGATTCTACCAGACTTGTATGATAACAATGTTTGACATTTGATATATTAACTAGCTACAGTGTGGCAAGGGTCCCTTACTATGTATGGGTTAAGCACTTTCAATTCTGTTTACGAAGATTTTTTACATTGCATTTTTTAAGCTCTATTCATATGTGGGGTATTTCAAATGCTGGCATTACTCCGATGAACGGAACTCTGTTGCAACCTATTATAATCCAAGGAGTCATGCCCATTGTATAAATTTTAAATGTATGTAGAAGGGTCAGGTAGGTTACTCACATGAACGTAGGAGAAATTGGTCTTAGAATGACACCAAAATAAATTCCTGAAAAACTGAACACTTTTATGAACATACATTTAATGTTAATCCTACTACAGACAAGGAAGTTCAATACTACTAGTATGACAAAGGATAATTTTTATCTCTAGTTACGTTGGTGTAGAATCAGGTTAAAACAGAGTTCGTCATTTCATGTTTACGAAGTTTTCGTGAGTGAGTGAGAGGGTTTTGCAGCCCTTTAACAACGGGATCATAAGAGCCGATGAGGGTGCAGTAAAGTGAAGTGACAACACAACATAAATGCCCGAGACGGGATTCAAACTAAGGACCTCTCGTTCCGTGACCGGCGCCTAACCGTTTACGCTACGTGGACATGCACGGAGTATTACGTGATTATTAAGTGATTCATTTTTTTAAGCAAAAAAAAAAGAAAGTTCTTTTCTATAGGTCGTTCAGGATAAAGTGAGCACTAAAAATTTACCTTTGAAAAATATCACTAGCCGTTACTGCACATAATTGAACATTATCGATAGTTCCCTTACTACTTGTTAGGTTGGTAGTGAAACTACGCAATATAGTTCCATGTATTTTCCTATTTTAAAACAACAATACTGAAACAAAACCAACCGAAAGCGACATAATTGTATTTTATATAATTAATAAACTTTTTAAATAAATCTATATAGGTAGGCTATCTACCGATTGTACAATGTATCTTACACGTGCAATCATCAAGTGACGTGTCCACAGAGGTTAGAGATGTCCCGTCGTTAGCCGTTACGTGCGGAAAGATACAAATTGGCTGAAAAAAGAACTTTATCAAGGCTTTTTTAAACGCTCACTTTATTCCGAACCGGCTATAAGAACTTAAAATCATGTGATTTTTCTCTGAGATGTACATATAAACTTGGAAAAATTCAAAAATAAAAGAAAACACTGTGGAATAATATGGTCACATATGTATTGATAACAATTAAAATTTCGGTTTTATACTTCTCAGTTAATATACAGGGTGAGTCGGAGGAAAGGTACATGCTTTTAGGGGTGATAGTACTGGCGATTCTGAACAAAATGTTTCAAATAAACATATGCCCATTTCTTAACCGTTTCAGAGAAACCGAATGAAAACGACAAGGAACGGGAAATGCGCAGGTGACGGTAAATCACGATACTGTTATCGTATGTTTTGTTTAATTGTGTACATTTCCACACGGTGTGGGGTTGTCTTACAAACCAAGTCTACACGCGCAGGGTGGACACAAGAGAGGAACTTCTCGCTCGTATTTACCAAGCTTGTGCTCAAGTAAAGCAATGTACTAATGTGCTCAGATCAGCTACACAGCAGCTGTCTTATCAGAGCAGCAAAATGCATTGAAGTTGGAGGTGGAGTGTTTGAACATGTTTTGTGAGGAAATGTACACAATTAAACAAAACATACGATAACACTATCGTGATTTACCGTCACCTGCACTTATCTCGTTCCTTGCTGTTTTCATTAGGTTTCTCTGAAACGGTTAAGAAATGGGCATATGTTTATTAGAAACATTTTATTCAGAACCACCAGTACTATCATCCCTCAAAGCATGTACCTTTCCTCCCGACTCACTCTGTATATTAGGTAATAAATGTGTTGTTTGTCTGACCTGTTTAAATTGGTCTTCTATAAAAACAAATAGACTTAATTTTTATATTTGAGAAAAATTAATTTAAAAAAATTAACAATAACGGAATAGGCCCTATTCGTAATTTTACAAAAAAAAATCTTAGAAAATATTTTCTAGTAGCTACTCTTGCTAGGTCACATAATATTTATCTAATCGTATCTCAAACACTCTGACTTCGGCGGAAATTTCTCCTCTCAGGGGAAACCCACGGAATTTTAATACAAGAATGCTTCAGAGTTTGTAAGTTATACTTTTTTTTTACCTATAAGCCACGACAATCGAACAAATGCATTGTTTACTTGACTGTATTTTGCGGCATGATTAAAAAAATGCGTCACTGAATGCACTTTCCCGTGGCCACTACGCATGTACAAGGTTATGGCAACAGCAGCGCTTATTGCCTATATACTAGGAGTTGTGCTATCACAGCAACAGTAGTGCGCACGTTTCTTGTAAAAGATTCATTAGTAGACTACTTTCCGATGGAAAAAGTAGGCTTATGAGATCACCTTTTATCTGTGTGTCTAAGTGTGTGTGTTGGTGTGTGTGTGTGTGTGTGTCCATAAAACGTTTGAACAAGTGGACCGAATTTCATCAAAATTTGTACACATATAGTTCTTTGTAATCTGACTTGACTTTTTTGTATTTCGCTTAAGTCATGTACACATTTACAAAATGGCGGCATTTTTATAATTTTTAGATCAAGCTAGATATCTAAGGAGCCGTAACTTAGAATCTCATCAAACTTGGTACACACATACTACACACTAAGTTCACATACATTTTGTGTATTTAGTTCATCGTGTGTACATATTTACAAAATGGCGGCCATTTTTAATTTTCAGTGTAGTACCACATATCTTTGGAAATATTTTACAGAATTTCACCAAACTTTGTACACATGTACTACATACAAATCTGTCTTGATTAGAGTGTATTTCATTTATCCTTTGTTTAATTTTTTTGGGAATGGCGGCCATTTTCGTATTTTTAGTATAGTATTACATATCGTAGAAAATATATTTCATAACTTCACCGAACTTGGTACATATACATATAGCCTACTACACACAAAGATGACTTTACTTTTTGGGTTTAACGTTTATCTTTTGTTCCATTTTTAAATGGTGGCTTTTTTTCTTCATATTTTAGCATACTATTACAAATCTTAGGCTATATTATTTTCAGAATTTCGTCAGTATTGGTACACATACTGCATACGAACCTGACATGACTTTTGTATATTTCGTTCATCCATCTGTAATATATTGAAAAATGGCAGATTTTATATTTATGATACAAAGACATCTTAGACAAATTATTCCCAATTTTTTAATATTCCTAGATTATGTAAACGATTTTATGTTTGAGGAATAATTTGTACCCACTTTGAGGAAAGAAGGCTTATTAGTTATGCTGGTATTTTCTTGTTTTTTTTCTTTTCAACAAGATGATATATATCTTAAAATATATAACTCAAACAGACATAATATGAAATGTTCGAAAAATCTAGCGGCAAAGTAATATTACGTTATAAGAATTTGTACACTGGTATTATTTGGCGAAATGGTGAGGTATTATGTCTGATTTATTTGCAGGTTAAGATCTCAATAACATTAAACATCACCAACAGAGTCGTAATTAAACACCAAACCTGTTTCAAAATTGTACCAAAGTACAAATTTTAAACGTGACTTTTAAGATGCTATAATTACCTTAATATTCACAAAGCTTGAAAGTGCCCCAAATAATTTCTACTTAGTTGAATCACCCCCTGAAGGTTTGAAGTTTAAATTCCTTAGTTAAATGTTGACTAAGTTGGATATAACAGCAAAGTGTCGGTGATGCATTTTTTAAATAATCCGTTTTGGAAAACGAAAACTATGCACAAGATGAAAAAGATGGATAAAAATAAATGCATATGCTATATTTCCAAATCGATAAGTAAACAGTTTGAAGTATCAAACTGTCTTATCCTAGTTTACTGGATTAGTTTAGTGTATGTAATGGCTATGCTATCATTTTTAGATGGTATGTGATTTCTGAGGTTCTTGTATGCTTATTTTCAGGCAATTGTTAACCCAGAGGTTAAAAATTAACCATTTGGAAAACATGAGAGCATTAGATTTATTAAATATTATACACCACATATTTATTTTAAGTAAATTCGTTTAGTAAAATTGAGGCAGTGCTTTCCCATTAACTAAATCTTAAAAATTTCGCAGCACATTTGTAATGATGTATGTGGTTACCTATGTCTGGGAGTTTTCCATATATTTTTACTTTATTTTTTGGAGACTGCGTACGTAAATGTAACATGCAAATGAACACACCTATTCATAAATGAGTTAATATTAATTAAACTCGTTCGTGAAATATTGTAGACATAGGCATTGTCTATGGCGCTTACGATATCGTATACATAAAGTGGGGCTTTAATGAAATAATTTATGAATTTCCTTTTAACTACAGGCTCCACTTTTTACTCTTTTCGTATACTTATATTTGGAATAATACGCAATTTCTTAAATACGTACAAACACAAAGATATTTCTACTACAAGTGAGGTATAAGCAATCCACAAAAAGGCATATCATTACTGTTTATTAGTCAACATATGTTTTATCTAATAATAATATACTCAAACGCTAAACCCCAAGCAACATGAAGTTCCACCTTACGACGAGGGTTTTTATCTGTTCCAGCGGCGATAAATAGATGAGTGGTGATGTACGACGCACGATACCGTTACTTGAACTTGTGCAACGTATTCAAAGACGGTTAGAGAAACGAAGCTCATCAACTGGAAAAATCTGGATGCGCCTCTCTCGGAAAAAAAAAAACACCTGGAAATATCATGAGGGATTTCAACATTTATGTTTATAACCTATGAATTATGCATTTGTGTATCAAAATAACTTCTTAGCAAATTGTCATAATGCCCGACTGAGTCACCTAAATTATTATCACCTAAACGAAATCAGATTTTGGCTCTTACCACATTAGGAGCCGTGTTTGTCTAGCAGCTAGATTGCTCGCCTCCGAACCAGGCAACCCGGGCTCAATTCCTGGCCGAATAACTTCCTGATTTTCTCGTGTAAGAATCTTAAATGGACGATGCCGCAAGTCGACGTGGTTTTTAGGGAATACCTTAATTTCCCAAGCACTTGGATTCCCGACGCTGCTCTGTATTCACCTCATGTACATCTCTTTCCCTATCTGCTTTCAAAAGTGTAATTCAATCACCTCTCTGCATGGAGTACACCGACTTAGTTGTTACATCTTGTCTGGGTGATTTACAACAACTATGTTTTTGGCCATGTTCTGAAGTAGTTGTGAATTTTGTCCACTAGGCCGCGAACAGGCATGTTTAAAGTAACTCAGGAATAATTCTGTCTGCTACTCGGTATGCATTATGTTGTAACATTGACCGCATATATCATTTATAACGTCCAATGGTGTAAGAATGACAGTGGTTTTGATATTGTTTGTTAACATTTACCAATAAAATTAATCTTGAACAAGGGAAGATAACTAATGCAATTTATAGAAGAAAACAGAATCAGCAAATATTATTACAATTAAAAGAAAACTGTAAACGGACATTTTACATGGTCTTATTTATTTACTTTTTGATCATATATATTAAATATATGGTAGGTAATATAAAAACACTTAAGTCCAATTACAAGTGTTTAAAACTACCATTGTTACTACATAAATTTTATTCGTCTTATTATATGATGTTAGTGACTACATATCTTTGGTGGGTTGTCATAGTAATTATTCATAAGAAAACACAAGTGGCCTCTAATTCTTAATTTTTCTTCTTTGACTTTTTCAATACTAGTCCTGCATATGCCTAAGCCTCCGCTTTTTTGTTTGTAATTTAGACATAGAGAAAGTGCTTTTCCTTTTCGCGAGTGTTGTTTACCCCTGCCAGATACTTACAAGCATAGTACAACGTTGTAACTTACTATGTAGGAAACACAAAAATTTAACTAATCTCAACTTCTGGGAACGGGAGGATATAGATAGGGCCCGGTAGTTTTCGCGAAAAGATTTTTGCCCCACTTTGTTTCAGTGTCTTATGTGTACACCTGCACATCAACTTCATGATTATTGGCGGAATGTTTTTGTGCAGAGTCATTATTCATTTGACTGTGCCAATCAGTACATGGTTAACTGTGACACAACACGTATGTGATTTGTGGGTTTAACCTCCACACGCTGGGTGTTAAGGCGTCCAATCACTGACCACAAATCAGAGATGATGGTGCGCACGTAACACACTGAAACAAAGTGTTGCAAAAATTTTTCGCGAAAACTACCGGGCCTTAGATATAGAGTAGGAGTTGGCCCTTTACACGGACTAAACGTTACTCACCTGACCCGAATTACTGGCAAACACAGTGTGAAAACCTACCAACGGCCATTCTTTTTCTCTAGACATCATTGGGGGAAGACCGTAGTTTTCCAAACTGGTTCCATCCATCGCTGGCGATACTAATTTATCTAGAGAAAAGTTTGGCTGTTTGCTATATTTCAATACTTGTAACATGTTCATATGTTATGACATTTTTCATTCGTCTTTGACGTGCCCCCAACTGACTGGGCAAATTAAAACGTATATGCGTCGCTACTGAGCATTTGTGATTCGTCTTCAAACATTACCATCCTTTAATCATACTATGCGCAGGACGCTGCACTGTTTTGCAATATACGGTGGCTCGAAAGATTCTTGCTAATTTTCCACCATTTCTATGTGTTCCGTAAGATATTTGTAGATGTTACAGCCTAACACCGCAATATTTTGAATGACCTACACTTCGGTGGAAAGCATTCAACAGTTCAGACTATCCCATGTGTAGAGACTTGCAAAATTCGCGTTATCATTTGGTAGCAGACTAAACTTCACTTTCCTGTACATAACAGATCATAATCTGCGATTCAATTGTCCACTAAATTTTATGTGTTGTCATTTACGTGTGTTACGTCTCTACAGAGATTGGCCTCTCTACCGTGTAAGCATTCTCCGCGGCAAGTCACGACAATATCGGCCAGCGGGAAACGTCAAACGAGCCTATAGTCACTTGGAGTTTAGTCAGCAGTCAGAAAATAACGCGAAATTTGCATGTCTCTACCTATGTGGTATGTGCAGATAACATAGACAAGTGGAGCAAGTTGCCCTCTGCTCAGTGCGAGCGCATAGAGTTCTTCACGACAAACCATCTGCTACATTGTTCGTCCACTTTGAGGATATCCAGGGATCCCTGAGGATTTATTCCATTTGCAACATCTACAAATACTACAAAGCCTAACACCGGACATGCATATATATGCTACTATCAAAATAAAGGGTGCGTCATTAGGCGCAACAACTGAATAAGTCAAATTTGTTACTTTTCTGTTAGCAAAAAACTTCTCTTCTTTTTATGTTTGGCGTGATTCTGATTTTCTTATAGTTAGGCTATTTATTTGCAGTTGTGACAACATTTTTTAGAAACGACTATTAAATTGCATTTTTTGTTCTCTGATTGCTTTAGGTTAATTTCTTTATGAGTCCGATTTCTTTATATTGGGTGCTTGATGCAAAATTTTCTGTTATGAAAATTTTCACGTAGATTGCTGTGATGTTTTGTGCTCTAATTGGGGACGTCACTATTAAAGTTTTGTTTTGTGTATAAGTGTATTGTCAAGTAAGTACAGAGAGGGAAATGTTTGTATATTTATATTAATGAATAGCTGTCTGCAATTTTATAATTTGGGTTTGTTTGTTATTAGTCTTATGATTTTTTTTAGTTCAGAATATATATCCCCATAATACATATCTACGTATGGATTGTACATTTGCAAAATATAATATCAGTGATGACATTTTGTTTAGGCCCTATAGTGTGTATAGCATAACACATGGAGTGAGTGAGATATTTTTGGTCAGCGCTTAACATCGAGGTATTTAGTGCTGTTGGGGGGGGGGGGTGATATTATGTTAGTATGGAGCAACGTCGGAATGAATGAGCAGGGGGAAACGGAAGATCTCCGAGAAAACCCGTCAACCAGCGGCATCGTCCGGCACGATTCCCACATGCAAAAATCCGGGGACCAACCCCGCCGGGAGTCGAACCCGGAACACCTTAGCGGAAGGTGAGAGGCCTGACCTCTCGGCCACCGTGGACCCTCCATAACACATGGAATTTAACTTATTAACTACACATTATTGTGAGGTTGCCAGTGTCAATTATGGTCTGTTTGAAAACTAAGAAATTTTATCCATTATGTATAGAGCTACGATTTTATGGTGAAAAGATTTTTGCAACATTTGGTTTCGATGCGTCATGTGCACGTCTACAGGTCTGCTACATCGCCCGTAATTGGATAATTTTACTCTCACTTGCCTTGGCAAATTACAGACGTAAGGAGTCACAATAATCTTATTCTGATTGGTGCAGTCAAATGAGAGATGTGTCTGAACAAAGACACGATGCCAATAACCACGAAGCAGGCCTGACGATGTGCACGAAAGACACTGAAACAAAGTGGGGCAAAAATATTTTCGCGACAAAATCGTGGCCCTAATTATGTATTGTGAAGCCTTTTGTTGTTGATGGTAATTATAAGTATTTTCATTGGTTTTTGTAGTAGATTCTTGTAAAGTGAGTTTTTCTCTGTGTTCTGTATTAATTTGTTACTGTAGAACCAGTTATCAGCATCATGGGGTGTTTAGTTCACATTTTTTATTTGGTTAGTTTTGTTTGTTTCCGTTATTAGTATATTTGTATCATCTGCAAACATTCCAACTTTACAATTTTTTTTGTACACAATGAGAAATCCGTGGCCTAATATTTAATATGGATAATAGTGGACCAACTATTGATCCTTGAAGGACGCGTATTGCGATTATGATTGGTCGTGACAAAACATTTCTCAGCTTTTCCTGACTGTCACAGATACGTATTATTGTTACCCTATTTCGGTTCAGATAAGAGCTAAGTATTCGAAGTAGTACGCTCCTGACTGCAAAAAATGTCAAATTATTTGACAGTATGTTGTGGTCTACACTGTCAAAGACATTTGAAAGACCTGCAAAAGTCGACTGTTAACTTCTTGTTATAAAGTCTATTTACTATTTTATCAATGAAGCTGTAAGTTTCTTGCGCTGTAGATTTACCTTTGACAAATCCAAATTCGTTTTGAGTTAATGCATTAATTTGTTCTAAAAATTATGTTGGTTTACCTGCAATAATAATTTCCAGGATATTTATAAATGTCGATAAAATCCCCTTAGATCTATAGGCCTAGTTGTTCATACACGTTTCATGACTTTTTTAATAGGTGCAATTTTCGCCCATTTTGGTTTGTCAAGAAAGACGGCAAATTCGTCTAAGCCATGAGACGTTTTGATTTTAATCTTTTAACGATTAAAATAATTTCTGTTTCAGCTAGGTATACAGCTGAAAATAGTGATTTATCACTACTTTTGTATTGACTTATTTACTCTCGGTTTTTATTGGTTAAAGCGTTGACAATTCCCTGTCCTTCAGTAGTTAAATTGCGATTGTTGTAAAAAAAAATTAATTATTTGCTATTTTTATGATTTCGCATTTTATGTTCCCATATATTCTAAATATTTATGTTATTGTTACTGTTCGTTTGTTTTATTTCAGTTTAACTAGTTTCCTTATTTACTCACTTTTACTAACAAAAACTTCCTGAAATGTTTAGGAAGTTATTATCCCAGACGCAGTATGGGACAGTTACTATACTTCCGCCTAGTAAATGTGCAAACTTTTACGCTTGTTACAATACAAGTCTGGTAACTTCAGTATACATTTGACTGTTTTATAAAAATGTTTAGGATTGCTACCATGGATGTCTGGGAAACAATTCTACCATACCTATTTTCTTAGCGATACTATACGCACGTCTGGTAAATTTACAAACTATTTTTTAGAGTGAGCATTTTCTACAATTAAATAACTGTAAAGTTTTTTTTTGTGTGTTCTACTGGGCTTGTGATTATCGTTTCTTATTGTTTGGTATATATTCTTAGTGGAGAGTTGGTATTGCTTCTTAACGTAGTGTTAAAAGATCAAATTGTCTTATATTATATATACTAATCAAAGCCCTTTGTTACTTACTTATTTCGTATAAAGGTGGGTTGCTTAATATTATTTTAAAGTTAAGATTTATTGAATTACCTCGCAAAATATTCGAAAACTCATTTCATGCTACGGGATCATTTTCAATGTAAATTCTTTACCATTTCTTCCTTGCCAAATAGACATTTGAAGAGACCAATATTATTATCAGTGACGAAGTTTTATGGAAAATTTGTATCGGAAACTTCTATTCGCTGCACCTATCAAGTTGGTTCTTTTTATTGGCGTAACTTGAAGAGTCAAGCTCAGGAATTGAGGTGACAAAGTTAGAAGGTGTATAGTTTTTTTTATGTTTAATGTTTGTTATTATGTTCTATATTACTTTTTACTGGTTTGCGCAGGTCTAAAAAGTTACTTATAGTTTACTTTGGGTTAAACTAAAGATTATTTAATTTATTTTTTTCACAGGTACCACTGTTTAAAGTCAATATTAAAGCCTCCAAATAGTTTAGTCTGAGTTAACAACAGACTTAGGTAAAAAATTTACAAGTGCTGAAAGAAATTTTTCAACGTTTTTACTATCAGAGACCTGCATCGGCAATGACAATCAGACTAAGAATCGGTATTACAAAGCAGGTAGCCTCTAATATTAAATCATTACATATATTTTCGTATGTATTATTTTGTGGTGTGCATGTGCTCTCCACTACTTTTTACTGTTACATTGCAGTGACGAACAGCTTATCTGTAATGTTTTAAATGCGAGCACAATATTTCCTCTTGCTGAAGCCAACGTTCTGACATACATACGTATAACCTCAGGTTTTACATTTGCCAGAACATTTTCCAAGTTAGTTTATTTGTTTATTTATTATTAGCTGTACATTTTTTGGTGAAATATTATAATGTGTTGGGATGTTAAGATTGGTAGCTCTGACGTAGGACTAGGTATTTGTAGGTAGCGTTTGGCCTACCATCGGTGGAATGGCTAGTGTGAATAGACTATGCTCTTGACTCATACTAGTAGTGTTGGTTTTACACATTTTGTTTGGTTTAGCTTGTTCCCTAGTTTTGTCAAGGAATGTTAGTTTGTGAAGCTATTTTTGCAGGTATTACTCTGTTTCGCCTATTTTTAATGATACGTGATTTTTACCCTGATAAGTTAAGGCCATGACAGTTTTCTTACATTGGTGCATAAAACTCAAAACTTTTTAACGGAGTGTAATGATTTGAAAATTTGAAACTAGAAATGAAATACTACTAGAACACATACGGAGCACAGTTCTATGTTTGCGTTTTGCAAAATAAAGTACGGTTTGCTTGATTTTGACCTATTTTCATAACAAAATAAATTGGTGATACCGTAGATGCAAAAATATGAAATGTGTGACGTTCATTGCTACCATAAAATAAAACGTACAAATGATGATATATTTGTAACAAACCAGTGTAGGGATTCATCGAAATGAATATTATCTTGTTTAAAAAAATATATTTTCAAAATCACCGTAAAACTACTAGGCGTGACCATGCGTGAATGCCATGGCTGGTGTGCATAAATCTCTCTTTTTTTATTTATGTTTACATAATTTAAATTTTTATAACTTCCACACATGTTGCTTGTGTTTTATATTTCAACGTTAACACATTAAGTTGCTGATAGGTTATGCCTGTGGAGAATAGTCAAAATAATAACATGTCATTGTTACCTACGTTCTATGTTTTTCTTTACACTTGAAAGTGCCTCTTTTCCATTTTTCTTTGCCACATATTTTGACGCCCTTGTAAGAAAGTTAGTTTCAATATCACTTAAATCTTCTTGTGCTGTGCGCAGCACTTCACATTGTATGTAACCTTGTTCTGTGAGACTTGTCGCAATGATGTGAGGAGCAAACATTCAAAATCAGACATGTCCATAAATTCGTTTAAGAGTGAAAACATTTTTAAAATAAATTAGATGTGTTAGACGCTGTTACAAATACATATTGAATTAAATAAACGAAAGTCATGTTTAAACAGTCATGTTTATTTTCAGTTACTATGAGATTTTTCATTTCCCTCTGCAACTAGTTAAGACGGATCTGTCTGGTTTAGAAAGTTTCGTACAAATATTGAAGGCACGGTTTTATAATGTATTTGACATAATTCTTCGAGCGGATCACCTGACTCGGCATCAAATTTCAAATCATGTCGTTATTTTATTCTTACAAGAGTTTTAAAAATATGATAAATAGTTGAATTAGCCATATCACTGTAAAAATACTTCCTGAAATGTTTAGCAAGTTATTATCCCAGACGCAGTATGGGACAGTTACCATACTCCCGTCTTGTAAATATGCAAACTTTTACAAATGTTACAATACAAGTCTGGTAACTTTAGTATGCATTTGACTGTTTTATAATTAGGTTTAGGAGTGCTACCATGGATGTCTGGGAAACAATTCTATCATACCTACTTTCTTAGCGCTCCTATACGCACGTCTGGTAAATTTACAAACTATTTTTAGAGTGATACAAAGTAAACAACTAACAACATATTTCATGTTAGCATGTGCGATTTTACGGCTCTTATAACGGAAAAAATGTTGCTACTGAATGTGTACAAAAACGTCACGTGTCTTTCAAAAGATGCACAGAAATAAGCTTCTACTGTAAAAAAAAATGTTGTGTAATTTTACACATAATAGGTATACGATGCAGCAGTGTTTCCATCAACACACATATATTTTAACTCCAACATTGTTTTCGTTACGGAAAAATATCTAACATAAGCTATTTGTAAAAATGTCGAGGCCACTGAAACACTATTTGTAAAATAATGCTTGTCAAATTTCACATGCCGTCATCAGGTAAAAATAGATTGTCACTGCTGTCGTAATATTACGAGCAAGACATCTTAAATGGTATTTCATACATTCAGTTTTTTTTTTTTTTTTTTTTTTTACTGCTCTGGTATATTTATTACTGCGCTTTCAGAGAACGTCTAACCAACTGTAACTTTTTCAGACAAATCCTAACCCTTAAGTAGCACCACTCTAGAGCTTTTGCCACAAAACTACAAGAGCGACTTAAAATGCTAAGAGCTCTACGGATTTATAGTACTTAACTTAGTTGTTGGCAAAAATAGTAATTTTTCAGAATTTTGGCTATGGTTTTGTAAAACCAAAATTTTAGTTTACATTTGTGTTTGCTTAGTAGCCTAATTTAAATACTTTAATAGTGAATCTTGGGCAGCTAACTGTATTATCTGGTTGCTGAGTGTGCTGTCTACACCAACGTTCGCATCTAAAATATAACCTGAACATTAACACTTTTTTTCCCATATTGCTGACATCACGAAAATATTCGTGACTTTACAGAAACATTTTCGACACTCACTATTTTCATAATTGCAATCCTTTAGCTGATCTGAGTTTAGCCTTGCAACAGAAAACTGTGCACCCATATTTATGTGTCTTCACCAATACTACTTATCCCAAGAATCAGGAGATGATGTATGTAGGCCTATGTAAGTTATAACTCGAACTTAAGTATTCAGGCCATATCAATGGATATACGCATTTATTTCAAACACAATCTCATATATTTTGTGGTAGGATTAGAGCTTATTTGATGTAATTATTACGGCTTCATTATAAATTATGAGAGAATTTTAAAATTTCAAAGATATGGTATTGTAAGTTTCCCGTTAACTATTATTTTCCTCCTAGAGATGAAAATGCAGATCAATGCAATTATAATAGCTGTCAAATTACTCTACATAAAATTTAAATCTAGCTGGTATGATTACTTTTAAACAGTAACGGTAACGCTGAATAACTACTACGTTAGAATAAATGACTCAAAAATGTGTGTTTTTATACTAACATATAAACGTAAATTTACATACTTGTTGTAACCGTAAAATTACTCCATATATTTACTGAGGTACAGCAGGCATGAATGTCGTTTTAACAATGACAGTACCGTAAAAAATCTATGCCAATCGAAGAAATGACACTACACTGATGTGTTTTTACACATACTCAAAAACGTGTAATTTAACACTTAATTCTTTGTTTATTAAGCTGCAGATTATAAGATTTTCAGTAGGAAGGTGTTTCCAGAATTAGATTTCTGGAAATGTTTGTGTAAAATTTCACAAAAGTAGTTGTTTTTGAAAAATACTCACACAAACTGTAAAATTACCCAGGAAATATGTGTGTAATTTCACTAATTATTACATGTGTATATACGGGGCCGTGGTGGCCGAATGGTCAGACCATTCGCCCCACCAATGCCATCCGGGTTCGATTCCCTTCGGAGTCGGTCCTCGGGATTTCACATGTGGGAATCGTGCCGGACGATGCCGTTGGTCACCGGGTTTTCTCGGAGATCTCCCGTTTCCCCCGCCTCTTCATTCCGGCGCTGCTCCATACGAACCATGTCACCCTTCACCGGCGCTAAAGACCTCAATATTAAGAGCTGACCAAAATCATCTCTCCTTCCCTTGCAATTTTACAGTGTAGCCGACATAACGACGGATGAGGGTAATGAAAGTCAGCACAACTGAGGAATTTACGGGACCGTAACATAAATATATGTGTTTATAAGTGAGTTAAATGAGGGAAGTATAATTGTGAATTTGTATTCTGACTGCTTCAGTAGGCCTACAATGGGTGCAGTTAAAAAATATCAAGTCCTGTTTTTTTTCCCTGATGAGAATGTAATAACAGCTAAAAAATAATAATTACCGTAAAATAATATTAAAACTGATCTTGTCAAAATTTAACTGACAAGGTAACACAGAATTATTAGCAATGTATCAGTAGTCTAGCCTTATGATCAAGTTATACGTTTATCTAGATTAGGATACTGTTACAAGCGTAAATTACTTTCGTAAGGAAAAACCCCTTTGCGTGTCCTGTGAATTAATAAGTAATTTCCCTAACACAAGTGACAAATTAATTAAGTTCAAGCAGTGAACGCCCAACAAGGATGAACCACTACTTGTCTAAACAAAAGAAAATAACATGTAACCTATACAGAGGATAGAAAAATTCATGAATTATTTTTTAATTGATAGCCAACAAAACTCAGGCAGTTAAAAATTATACAAAGATGAGAAAGTGTTTTTTAGATAAGTGCGTCACCAACAAATGTAAAAGTTAAAGAGAAATGAAATTGTCGAGAGTGAAATGTCAAGCAGAAAGAATATCATAAGTAATGGTAACAGATGGACAGAGGCGGGTAAAAAGTGTGCTTGATCAGAAAGGAAAAATCAATTTCAAGCGTGGCGACAAGTAACAAGATGATGGTAACAGAAAAAAGATCCTTAGTGAACGCTCAGGATTAAATACAAATAATACACTTTATTAATAAAAGATCATTCGTCTAGCATTAGTAAATAAACTCCTCCCGGTCTGTTAATACAGAAAGTTATTATGACGGAAACGTAGGTGTGTTTCTAATGCTAATATAATAATTTTATTTGTTACTGTTTTAATTTTTATTTCATTTTAAAAGTATTTCACGTATCGTCGACAGCGAGGCCATTAGAGATGGCCACACTTCATTTAAAATCAAGGATAGGAACTAGTAGCGAAATCAGACACGCATAAGGGTCATCCCAGCATTCTTCAGTTTCTGTGCTATGTGCAATTGCTAACACTCTAAAAAAGTTTGTAAAATTTACAAGGATTTTCTTTGTACAATAATTAGATTATGAAGTTGCAAAGGTAAACTTTGTAATGCTAGAAAGGAATTCTCTGTACGTACACCGACAGTTCCCGCACTGTAAATTATTTTGTATAATATGACAAGGCACTTCTTCGTAGTTGTACAAACTTTTGTAAATGTTGAAAAATTTCCCTTGTATACTTATTAGTTTATAATTTCAAAAGGATTTTGATTGCAAAAGAAATTAGAAAAAATGTGTAGCCTACAAAAATCGTAAGTTCACCGGAAATTACTTATGCAAAGATTTCAATGTCTGAAAAGTATTTTTCTGGAATAAAGCGAATAATGTTTATATTAAGGCCTTGTTACGGAGTTTTGCAGTGATTTCGAAAATATTTTTTTTATTGCTACCTAATACTCATATCAAAATTTCGCTGCACAGTTTTGACACTTATATGTTATAATTTGTAGCTAAATTTTTTGTAGAATTATACTGTACGTTTTTTTTAGATTTCATTACACAAATTACCACGTTTTTCGTCGTGAAAATAAGCAAAAATGAAGGAAATTATTTTTTTGCTGGCGAATGGTACATTATTTAAAAAAACGCGTCCACATTATTGTGCATTGTGTGATTGCACATTGACTCAAATTTTTTCAGAACTTTTGGTTAAAAAATATTTGAGTTATTGACACCAGTCTGAAAAAAACTCGGGAACAAGCCCTTAATTGCGTTCTTTAAAAGAAAGAATTGTTACTGAACTGTACATTGAATGTACACAAATAAAAAACTACGCGATGCAGAAGTCACTGTGGTCTAGCGGTAAAATGCCTAGGTTCTAAGTGTGGGGAGAGTGTTTCGATACTTAGCACAACCCGAGAATTTTTTTTAATTTCGTGTATACGTTCTTTATTCAAAAGTTATTTGATAAATAAGTTCAGTGTTATTTATGAAGTACAATGAACATTTAAATTTATTTTTTTCCTTATTTAATATACAGCTGAAAGGCTAGTCCTTGTAATTTTACAAGCATATATTTTGTATTTTATTACAAGGATAGCCATTATAGTTTACAAGGAATTTCTTTGGCAACTGGGTTTCCAAGGATTTTATTTGTAAAAGTACAAAAATGTTTACAGTATACGTAAATGAATCTGATTTGTCTACGCTGTACAAATTATTTCAAAATTTAACACAGATTTTCTTTGTATTTTTACAAATCCTTGTAAAATGTACAAAGATTTTCTGTGTAAAATAATTTGTTTGTAAAATTACAAAGGTAAAGTTTCTAATACTACTAAGGAATTCCTTGTACTTAGACTATACCAAAAGTTCCTGCCCTGATATTTTGTAAAAATTACAAGGCATTTCTTTGTAGTTTCATATACTTTTGTATATGTACAAAAGTTTCCCTTGTAAAATGATTTATTTAAAAAGGTACAAGAATTTTCTTTGTAAAACTACATAGGAAAAATTTGTAGTAAAAAAATCACAGTTTAGTGAAATTACATTGTCATATTATATCACATATTTTTCTGGAATAAAGTGAATTTTCATATTGAGTGCATGCATTTAAATATAAAATTTAACAAAACAAGAATATGACTGAATATACATTGAATATATACAAATCATCCAAAATCACATAGCACGTAAGTTAAGGTGGTCTGGAGATAAGCGCGGAGACGAGTTTAGAATCCGAATACCTCCTTGAGTTTTTTTTTTTTCAACATAATTTAATGTATTATTTATATCAAAATTATTTAATGTATATGTCATGTGTTATCATTAAAGTAAATTGTGTATTATAAATTTTATCTTTCCTTGCTGCATGTACAACCACAAGGCCATCTCTTGTAATTTTAGAAACATATAGCCTACTTTGTATTTTTCACAAAGACAACCTTTGTAGTTTTACAAGGAATTTCTTTGGAAACTGTGTTCCCAAAGATTTTTTTATAAAAGTACAAAACATTTTTTACAGTGTAGGAGTATTATATAATTATATGTATGATAAAATTCTTTCCCATGCATTAAGGTAGCGTATTATGAATTTTAAAGTTAAGAAATATTAGTCATTGTTCAACTTTTGTTTAAGTAACATGTAGGAGTATTTTCAATAATGTGTATGTTTTAAAACCTTCCATTCCAGTTTAGGAATGTTTCTTTATCTGTGGCAGTTTGGCGAGGAATGAAAACTTGACGAAACGGACATGGTGTGTCTGATGTCATGTTTCGTAATTAATTGATGTAAATGTCGTACATTATTATACTTGATTAGCGATAAAGTGAGCACTCTTGTCCGTATTGTCTAAAATAATAGTTAAATAATTATTTTCACTAAGCTGTCTTTAGTTCAATCTGTAGGCTACACTTTGATTGTTTCTTAATGTATATCGATTAAAAAGTGGCATGAAAATACAAAATATCTTAGATAAAAAAAAATAGCCAGTGCTTCAAACTTTCTCAGCACTCATTCCCGACTAAAAAGAAACTACCTACACAGCATAGGAATTTTCTAACTTGTACAAAGGCTAGTGTCGGACAATTATAGGTCGTTCAAGATAAAGTGAGCACAGAAGATTTTAACCGTTGAAAAAAATCACTAGCCGTTATTGCATATTATTAAAAATCCGGAATAGTTAACTTACAACTTGTATGGTTGGCAGCGAACTGCTGAATATAGTTCCGTGCATTTTCCTACTTAAATGCAACAATGTAGAAATACCGTAAAATCAATTGATACTGATATAACTGTATTTCGTACCATTAATAAAAGTTTGTTATCGAACTATAAATGTTCCTACAGACAGCAAAATTTATCTTGCACGCGCAAACATCAAGTGACGTGTCCAGAGTGGTTACGAATTTCCTTTCGTTTGCAGTTACGCGCGGAAAGATACGAATTGGCTAAAAAAAAAAAATTAAGCAGGGCATTTTTGAGTGCACACTTTATTCCGAACTGCCAATACCTTAAGATCTTCAGCTTGTACACAGAGCAAATCTTTAGCATTCTTACCTACTATACAGGCGAGGAAAGATGAGTACCAATATATTTCACCGTTAAAAAAAAAAAGTATAGGAAAGTTATCCGTACCTACTTTCTCAATAGGACTTCTATTCGTTGATGTGGTGAATTAGCAAATGCTTTTTACAGTGCATCTATAGTTTACACTGTCATGAAATAACGATGAACGATTTTGTAATTTTTTTGGTGTTGCTATCATCAAGTGATAAACTATTCCACGCGGGACTGTTTTACAGCATCCTGTAGATCCTTTATTTTACGATCAGTGAAACAATTAATGCAATCACTCGCTACAATGTATACAAATGTTTCCTAAAAGGTTTAGCAAGTAATTAACCTAAGCGCAGTATGGGACAGTTGCCATACTTCCGCCTTGTAAATATGCAAACCTTTACATTTGTTACAATACAAGTCTGGTAACTTCAGTATACATTGGACTCAAAAAAGTTTAGGTGTGTTACCATGGATGTCTGTGTAACTATTCTACCATATCTACTTTCTAAGCGCTCCTATACGCACGTGTGGCCAATTTACAAACTATTTTTAGAGCGATTCCTCAACATATGCACATTTTCATTTCTTTATAAGTTATATAAGATAGTTTATTTCAGGCATTTGTTTTGTCTCTTTACTATTAAGATGTCCTATCATTATATTTTATTATAATATCAGCCAAATATAAAAATTTGTGTTGTAAAATATTTTTTTTTTTTTGTAGTTGTTGACAACCGCAGAACTATGTGTACTGCAATTTAAAACATATATTTGAACTGACCAATGTCATTGCCAGGGACACATATGAATGTGATGGAGAAAACGAATTTGGTAAAAATAATATTTAAAAAAATCTTATATCACAAGAAGTCATCACCTTGTGTTTACAATGTTCCCTTCTATGTTTTATTCACCGCGACAGACAGAAATCCTCGCGCCGTGGATTTTTCTCCCTGAAATGCCTCATTCTCGTCATATTTTCAGTTTTGTTTCCGTCCTCGTCTAGCTGAATATGTCTATTTCTGTCGCTCGTCCGAATATACACACACACGCGCTCACACAATCCCAGCGACGGTGGCCTCAGTCAAGCTTGCCAACATATAGGCGAAGGGGACGGGAGGGCAAAAAAAAAATAAGCGTTATCCCATACGGCACGTCTCCGGCTCCCATGTTGGATCACGTGAGTGAGCCAGCCAATGGGAGGGGAGCCGCGCGGCTTCCCCCGTGGCCCCGCCCACCCGACGGCCGTTTGACGGGCTTTTGACGGCTTCGCCTAGGAGGTAGGGGAAGAGAACTGGAAGCGGAGGGGGTGGGGGAACGCCAGAGACAAGACATCCCGACGCGAGGCAGAGTTCCGAGTGAAAGAAGGAACGCTAAGTATTTGTTTCCGAGTCGATCCCGGCAGATGTGTTCGAGATGTCAGTCGCGTCCGTTAACAACTCGATTGCCGTTCGTAGAAACGTACAAACCCTTTAATTTCGCTGCTGAAAACGGCAATTACCAACCATCCGCTCTGTTAGTAAACAGTAGTCATAAATTAAAAGATTGTTGTTGCGCAGAAAAAAGGAAGTAGAATCGGTAGGGGAGGTGTCAAAATTGATATTTGCATCTGTAAAATATACGAAAACTAAATTTGTTGATTTTTATGTTATACAAATATAGATATAAACTTACAAAAACTAGCCCATATCCTATAATCAAAATCTGCTAACTTTACTGGCCAGCGAATTACATAAGACGTAACCCACCAATTTATTGTTGGGTCCATTTAGCCTGGTCATTGCAAATTATCTAACCTCGTACAAGCCAAAAATGTCATACAGACATATATATGATAACTTTGGGGAAGACGCAACTTGTACAAGGAACTTTAAAGCCATAATGTTTGAATAAATGTGCAAAACATATTACGATAGGACGCTATTTTCGTTGGATGTTTT
>PNEQ01037127.1:117499-151696 GCA_003012365.1 Medauroidea extradentata
ACATATATATATATATATATATATATATATATATATATATATATATATATATATATATATATATATATATATATATATATATACATATATACACATATATATGGCCTGTTATACCTAGGCCTCCATGAAATTGAATTTTTATCGTCAATGTTTGCAGGTTACACATAGCCTATGTATAACATACAAAAATTTTGTATTTCAAAATCGATTTTTTATAGGCCTAGATGATTACAGGCCTTGTAAGATAATTTTAAAATATATAGCCTATAAGATTACTATTAGGTAGTGTATTGTTTGACAGAGGCTGTATGGAAAACATACACAAAAAATTTAACAGTTAGCCTACATACAATTTTTTAAATATCTCGAACGAGATGAAGACATGTCTATATAGGCCTACAAATATTTTTTTGCTCCTCCCAAAAGTTTATGTTTTAAATATTTTTGTTTAAATTGCTCCATTTTCAATCGTAATTGTTTGCGACTTGTTAATTTTCTCCCTGAAACGTAAGTGGTGTACGACCTATTGAACGTTATAATTAAAAGAGAAGTGCACCTCATTCATGTTGAAAATGAGAGAAAAATAACTAAAGAAGGTATTTTTTTATATTCTTTAAACTCCTCTATATCCGATGTATACAGAAAAGAAGGAAAAACCAGATCGCGTCCAATAGTTTGTTAACCTGAAGCGAAATTATACAATATAGAAATATTATTAATTTCTATTAGGTACTTACTACGTGATTTCAGGAAAATTATATCAATAAATTAGCATCACTAAAAACCACAAGCCTGTTTTGAGGTACAGATGAAGTAAAAATGTTGAGCGTTTAAACGAAATTAAGTTTCCAACAAGCATTTTTATTTAACTCAGTGTCCGCGTTTTCCTTTTTGTGTATTTTGTATCAGTTTTTACCACTAAACGAACCTTGGTTACTCCGAAGTAGGCCATTTGGACCCTTTTTCACATTTTTCGGAACTTATATAGTTGTACATTATCACATTACGTGATACGAACTTAAGATTGTCAAGTCAATTAACTGTACAATGTATATATTAACAGGAAAAAGAACTAATAATTTATGCCAAGGTGCACCATGGTCTTAGGATAAGTTGCGTGGTCATCAAGCCCAAGGACGCAAATTTGTTTCCTAGTGGGTCCGCAGATTATTTCGTCAAAATAATTACGCTTAAATATTACGTGTTTGAAAGTTGTTTAAGATGATTTTTATGATGGTCAGATGCAACGAAGTACATTATTTATTATCATTAGGCCTACCACGGAAAATAATATTTTGTGGCAGCTACACAATATTTTTTGAGTATTTACCGTGCAAAATTTGTTTCTTGGTCGCCACAAAAACATTGCTGACACCATTCAAATATTACGACCACTACAAAATAATTTTTCAGGGAAGACTTCGTACTGCATTTTTTTCAGTAATTTCAAGTATAAATACAAGGCTATACGCTGTAATTTTAAAAACGTAAAACTTAGGTTTAATATATTTTTTACTACATCAACCTTTGTAGTTTTAGAAGGAATTTTTTGCAGTTGGATTTCCAAGGATTATCCTGGAAAAATTACGAACTCTTTTTTATTTATGGCAGTGGCGTTCCATTAGAGGAAGAGAACAGAAGTTTCCGCTAAATGATTTTTGTACCACTTTGTTTCAATCTTACGTAGCCTACACATCTGCAGGTATACTTCATATTTATTGGCTGTGTAAATTTTTGCAGAGATATTTCTCCTTTGAATTTACGTATTAGAACTAGGTTACTGCGACACCACACGTCTAGTAATTTGCGGAAATACGTTGAGGGTAATAATTATCCAATCACTGGCCAGGAAGCAGAATTATAACAGGTATGCATGTAAGGCACTAAAAGCGACGCAAAATTATTTTCGCGAAAACTTCCCATCTCAAGCTACAGTACGTACAATTTACTTACAGCTTGGCGGTGTCCAACAGGAAGTCATAAACGCATTGTTAACGAGAACAACCACGCGCGTTTCGGCGGAGCTATAGTCTGTTCACGATAAAGTGAGCACTGCTTAAATTTTTCTTCCAGCCATTCTGCAATCGTATTTACTATTTTTATAATTGAAAATTACGCTCAAACTAGGAACAACTGTTAGAGTTTCATCACTCTCGAAACTTTAAATCTTTGGCTACAATAAAATGCAATTTTCGGATATAATAAAGTGTTGGGGAGCTCTCACTTTAAAGTGAACCGACCATACAGTATGTATCGCGTAGAGTAACTCTTAGTCGAGCCTTGCTTCGACGAGACATCCCCGAGACTGTTGAGACTCGGAGAACCGATGTTTTTAGTGAGAAGGGGAGAGGGAGGCGAGAAGTAAATAAAACGCTTCTGATTCTGTTAGAATTGCCACGGATATGTTAACGAGCCAATTACAGTCCAACCCGCGGCCTGTATATCTTATCGCGAGCGGTTTATTGCAAGCGACCTATAGATACGCATGCGCGGCCATTTCTTGCGATCAGTTGCTGCAATGAGTAAGAAGACTAAGGAAAAATGAGACTTCTTGTTCCACTCACTAAACTACGAAAATTATTTTCTCTGAAACCCATACGCTACATCTTCACAGCTGAATAATCCATGCACGTAAATAAATGTAACTTAACTATATACATAGATGATTTTGACAACTTAATATAAATTTTGTAACAAAAACAGGTGAAATATTGTACTTCCAAGAACATGGAAATAAATGTGTGTGCCAGACACACTCGATAAGTATGGTCAAATGGAATAGAAATACTTATAAATCTTCACAGTTTGTTGAAAAATTCTTGCTGAGTGATTTGTTTGCATTATTATAAATACTAAACCACCATTTGTTTCTAGATAACGTTTTGTAAAATCACAAACAATATGTGTGTAATTCTGCACAGTTAAAATGCATAAACTAAATATAGTTAGTGAAATAACCTTTTCTGTCTCAGCGATTTTATTGGAATTATTTTATAAACTTTGCAGAATATTTCACGGGTCCTATAGGCCTATCTTAAACGATTTACGTTCTTTTAGTTTTATAGTGAACTATCCAATTTTGTATTTATGAAGAAAATTATTGGGCCCTGTTTACGTAAATAAATTGAAACACTAATCAGTATAGTATTTTTCAAAAAATTTAATAAAAAGTAAAAAAAAATTAATTGCTTTAATTTTTTTTAAAACCCATATTTAAAATTCTGTTTAAATCAACTGAGCTGTTTGCGTTGAACTAAAAAATACAAAGCGTTATAATTTATCAGAAATAACATTTACAGCGAAATGGAACAAAATTTATTATCCTATTTACCCATTTAGATCACTTTGGTTGGTTCCCAGTATACCAAAATGTCTCTAGCAAACTTTTCTAACATTAAATTTTACTCTTGTTCCTTAAGCTTATGTTTGACCGAATGGTAATTATATTATTCATTTTCAATAACTATAGAAATTATGTGCCATTACAAGCTACGTGCGATATTTTTAATGGTAAGTCTTATACGAAAGTGACCGAAAACATTTGGTGTTGCATCATAGGTAGAGACATGTAAAATTCGCGTTATTTTCTGACAACTGACTAGACTCCAAGTGACTATACTATAAAGACGTAACACACGTAACTGACAACACGTAAAAGTTCGTGACCAATTGAATCACAGATTATGCTCTGTCATGAATAGGAAAGTGAAGCTTAGGCTGCTACCAAATGATAATGCGAAATTTGCATGTCTCTAATCATAGGCTATAATGGAAAGTTTTAGGTTACAAATATCTGGCAAGAGCTACGTCGTAGATATAATTATTTATATTTTTTGTTATTATTAGAGTTATTAGATATTTAACGGAAGAATTTAGTTTTAGGCATTTACTTTGTAAGAAAATATTGCACATTAGTTTGTATTAACTTTTTCAGTAATGAACAAAATGTTCCGCATTAGTTAGTGTAGGCTATAAATGACAGGCATGGTTACACTTTGCCGTTGGCCATATCATTATGCTATTAATTTCTGACATATAACATTGTGAAAATTTCGTTTGTTATTTCTCAAAGTAAAAATTTGGAAAATAGTAAGGAAATGGTATTTCAATTTTATATATAGCCTAGGCCTATATAGCAATTGTTTAAAATAGTAAAACTATATTTTAGTACAAAAACAACTTATTGGTAATTTACGAAATGTTTGATGTAAAACAAAGTCAATTTCGATGGCCTGTTACGTCTCACAAAAATGTTTTACTTTAACCCTTTTTCCAAGGCCTAATTGATTAAAATTCTTAGTGTCTGGAAGTAAGCTTAAATGTAGATTGTAGAGAATTTAGTAATTCGTTAAAAGATATATAAAATTGCGTGCACTCTCTTGTACATTATAAAATAGTTTTTCGAAGTGTTGCATATTTTTGAAGAAGTTAGTTCTAAAATATTGTAAGACTACGAAAATAATATCAGTTGGTAAAAACCAGACATGAATAGGCCTACAGTGCCGAATAAAATGTGGACATTAGGTAAGTTCGTATAAAAATTATGACAATAGTGCGCTAAATTTGCGGTCAATAAACACTTCGTACGTTAAGCCAAAAATATTGTAGAAAGTATTTTGTAGTGTAAGTTCAACTAAGCGGAAAGTCTAACGCTTTTCCAACTGTCTGGTTTAAGCGTAGTTTTAATTCATTATGAAAAATGTATGCTGTCTGTCCTGCTTACGGCAAGGTTTAAATTTTCGTTTAAAATGGTTAACCGTGGCACACTTATTCATTTATTTCTACCTTAAAATTGTTTACAAGTCTACCACTGCAAGAAATAATTGTCAATGACTGCATTGAAGTAATAGGTGACTCGTGTTCAGAAAGTATGTAAGTCTCAACATTGTAGCATGAGAACTACAATTGTTTGAAATATACAGCGAAACTAACAGTATTGTATTCGTTGTAACTAGTGTACAAATTATGTTAATGTTTTATGAAATATCAAATAAGATAGTCTTGTGACAAACACCCAAATGCAATTGTTTTCGTTTTTTTGTAGATAGATAAAATACATATTTTAATTAAGTCGTAGGCTTATCTAGGCCCATGTCCCATTTAACAAAATCTGTACGAATAATTTTAGGCTATCATGATATGAAACAAATTATTAGTTTTCGGCTCCTGTTGCTGTTTGTTTTGACAGTTTAGCAACTTATTTTATTTATGATATTCAAACCACCATTATTTCATTTCATCGACCGAAGAATGTGATTTTGTAGTAACTTCGAAAAGAGACGGTAAAAATTATTGTAGTGAAATTATTACTGTAGAATGACAACAAATACTTTTGTTACTGACTTTAATAAATACGTTATTCTGTTTCAAAAATAATTAAAAGTGCCGTTTTTTATTAATATTGCACACGGCAGGAGATTTATAATCTATTTCTAACAAATATGTTTACAGTAACATCAGGCATAACTTACTTTTTTTTTTTTTAGATGTAGGCCTATTTAACAAAATTTTTTTTCTTACAAGATGGCAGAAATCTGCTGACAACAGCTAGTTAGAACACAATATAATATGCTATATTAAATAAAATAATTAGAAATTCGGAATAAATTCTTGTTTATAGAAACAAATTGTGTCTATGAATAAAAAAATTTATATTTATATTTAATATAGAGTACTCGACAAGAGTTTATTTAAGTTACTACAATGGAAAGGTTTTGGAAGTTACAGTGTAAGATTATTTAGGCCAACTTTCTCAAAATTTGGGAACAAATATGTAATTGATACAACATTTTTCTTTAAAATAAAAGCTTATAATACGCCAGATATCCTGTTGACGTTTTAATTGCATCTAGTTGTTTATTTAGTCAACACTTTTTAATAAATTAACAAAATCTAATAACAAAATTTTTCTATTTATAATTTTTTTTTACTCATTCAATCGAAAAACTGTATATGTATATTCTAAGAAGTACTTTAGAATTGAGTGTATATACACATACATATTTTACATTGCTACTTAGACACAAATACCTACATCTTAGGAACTGAACTATTGCCTGGTTAATATTTCAATTGAAGGAGATTTTTTTACAGTGTATAAAGGGAATATCAAGCGGCGGCACAGACAACGTCTACTCCGGCAAACACAGATGCATTCTACGACTGACGATGACAGTCAGTATGCATGCGAGTCACGATCCAACGGGGCGGGGGTACATCCGACAACAAGGAGTGCATGCAGATAAGAGAGTGCGCGAACACGAACATTATTCGACTACTATTAACCCTGAACAACAGGTTGCTTCTTAGGCACATTTTCCCACAGAGAACAACGGCGTTGCCATGTTGGCTTAAACGTGACTCTGTTGCGACTACTGACCTTCTGAATAAATGTATGTCAACGCATTAAAGATCGCTTAATGTATGTCAACAAACAGTTATACTAATTTACTAAGTTGCTTACGCCCCGCGTCTGTTATTTCACTTTTAACTGTGTCAAATTTTCGACAATTTTTAATAGGTACGCAATAATTGTTGACACTTTGTAATGTCTGCTACATTGCAAGAAAAAAAATACAGTGCATACTGTGTAACAGAGTTTCGGTTCATTTTAGAACCACAAATGTCAACTGTCACAACATCAACCTTCTACAACACTTAAATGGTAGGCGTTTTCAAATTTTGTCAAATTTTCCTGAAAATATGCCAAACAGAGTGTAGTGTAACTTCTGTGCGTGCTTGTCTAATAATATCTTATTGCCTTGGATGTCAATCTTACTGCATGAATTTTTATTTACTATTCTTTAAGATTTACAATTAGTTAGGCCTACTTAATATCTAGTCCGATGAAATTTGCAAAGAGTCAAAATGACCATTATAGTAAAACTTATATCTATCACTAAATGGAATTTTTTTTGCAGAATACGTTTATTTATTCCATATTTTAATCCGGAAATAAAGTCAATATAATATTGTACATTTTTTCTTTAACTTATAATTTATATAAGTTAGTGATCTGGTATACACGTGTCAGTAATATTTCAACTTTTGAGTGCTATTTTTAATCTTAAACTTTAAACTATTTGTAATTAACTCTCTTGTACGGCAAAACTACGTACAACTAAGAAAAACAAATAAGTGTCTTCATAAAACACATAATAGGTTGACACTATTATTTTGAAATGAATCAATCTTCCGCTACAAATCATTTCTTACGGTCTATTTCAACACGATATTTTAATGACAACAAATTTTTATCTAGAGCTAATAGTATTTATTATTTTTTACAACATAGGAGACATGTGAAGTTACAGGGTCGTGACAAATTCTTCAGGAAATATATGTCATTTGCGAGACCACGACAACTTCTATTTCCATCGCATTCCTCTCTATTTCTGGCTCAGATACGCGCCAGGCGTGTTTGACTTGGGTCCAGCGACCAAAATAATCTACCGTTGTTGAGTTAAGCGCGGTCTCCAGGTTTAAACGCAACACTATCAAGGAAACTAGGCAATGGCTGCTGATGGTTTGTTACCATGTAGAACTACAGTTGTTGATAACTGTGCAGGATTGTGAGCTAGTTGACGGTAGAGCCACTTACACGTTGCTCTGCTACTGCACACAACTACTGTAGTTCGTGAGTGGTAACATAATAAATAATCAGTAAATATTAGATCTTTTAATGTTATTGCTGTAATATAATTTTATTGTCATTTAATGTCCTTCAAATATCCTTGCATTATTTATCACTTTTCAGTCATCCTTAAGAAGGAGTGTTAGAAAAGTTTATTGGGCTTTTTTTTTTTTTTTTTTTTTGAGCCATAACTAGAGCCCACGATTTTTCGCGAAAAGAATTCTGCAACAGTTTGATTCAGTGCCTTATGTTCGCATATGCTTCATGATCAGTGATTGGCCGTTTTTAACTCTCTAGTGTCTAGGGCTCTACCCAAGTGGTGCAAGGCCAATGCTGACGGCCTATCTCTATGTGTTACCAAATTGAACGGCGCCATATTGCAGCCCATAACATATAATGTCCTACACCAAAGTTTTTTCGTTGAAAAAAAATGTTACCCTCGCCCCTGCTTAAGTACACAATTCCCTATCTACGCCTGCTACATGTTAGCGTTCAATTTGGTCATGTAACAAAAGAGCAGCGTAACAGTCTAGTTCTTTTATAACGTCTTTGGTTCTACCCGTAAGTCAGAGACGTGTTGTGTCGCAGAAACCTTGTTCCTGTTGGCTCAGTCAAATGAGCCACGTCTGTGCAATAATACATCCTGCCAATAACCATGAATCAGAGTTTAATATGTGCACATAAGGCATTGGAACAAACTGTTGCAGAATTCTTTTCGTGAAAAATCGTTGGCTCTTACCATAAAATTTATTCAAACTGTATTATCAAAATTTTCTCTTCGACAAAGCATCTGGTGTATTATTGGGAAACTGCTTGACATAAATATTAGTGGAATCTTTAATCAATGTATCATGCAATAATTGCAAGATAATTCTTTGTAGGTTAACCTTTCATTTAATCCCTTGCAACGATTCTTCATAGCAAATTAATGAATGATTCCATTATAATTTATGTCAACCAGTTTACGAATTATTTATTCCTATACTTTGAGGAAGAGAAAATTTTGGTATTACAATTTTAATAAACGGTATAGCTCAAAAACTGAAAATACAATACAATTGTCTAATGCTTCCCCCCCCCCCCCCAAGACGGGAGCAAATACCAACTCCCAAAATACTGAGACAGGCTAGTCTGAGAAAATCTACTGTTTTCTTCTATTTTTTCGTCGTTTCTTTTCATAGTCTTTTGTGCATGGTGTCGCTGTTGTGTCATTATTAAAGACAGTGATTTATCGTGGGAATAGTTGACTGTTTGCTGGGCTTCAATGTTATGTATTCTCTCCTGACGTTTTTATTTCGTTACTGGTTAGTCCCCATTTGACTGGGCCAATTCCTGTTCTGGTACGCTATCACTGAACGTCTGTGCTCGTCTGTAAACAGATGAACTGTGCCACACAACCGTCATCCTAGCATGCAATACGCCGGATGATACACTGATTTGGAGAATAGGCTGACAGAAATGAGTCGCGTGATTTTCCACCGTTGCTAATCATCCTGTTAGGTATGTAGTAATAACTTTGTCTTAGTTATTACCTGTGCTGTCTTAATTTTGGTGTATTGCGTTTCTAATTTTTCTCTGCTTTTTAACCTTCACTTTTGGTTTATTACTATTTTTGTATGATTGCGAACAGTTCTTATTAATTTTTTAATTTTACTTTGTATGCATTGGCTACATCCAAATTGACTTGTTTTTCTTTTGTTGCTTTTTTCGTCTCACTCTTTGTTTGCTATGGCGACATAGCAACGCAATGGCGTACGTCCACAATAGTTCACTAAATTAAACAAGACTGTCCAGTGCAGGCCTACCTGGCCATTGAAACTAGTAATGTGAACAAATAGCAAGAGGATCTCGGACCTCTCAAGTGATTACATCGATGGGTTCTCCAGGTGAGTTAACAGAGAAACTTGCCCCACGATACTAGCCTAGCAATCTGTGGACCCGAGAAATGACCGCATCTCGAGATTGCCAGCGAGGAGAGGGTATTCCGAAGGGGTTTCGCAATCAGACAAATTAAAAGGCGGCGAACGGCGGGCCGGTTCCCTCTCGGGTCCTGTTCCGCCCCTGCCAGCTAGGCAACGCGCCGTGCGAGTGCTTGCTCCTCCCGGGGGGAAAGAGGGATGGTAGACACTCCCCTTCATTTGCGCGAGTGTTGCGGGTTGCGTCCTCTCGCCCCTGATGGAGACGCTAATCTGGCTAACAGCATCCACTGCGTCGCCATTTGCACCCCTCAGCTCTTCGCACATCCCCTAGATGGCAGCAGACTCTGCGAAAAAACAGAGACCTGAATAAGGGTGGGTAATGCACAAAAGGAAAAAAAAATATTACGACGCTACTCGCCATCTTGTCAGACTCATCTCATCTGCTGAGGTGAACACTACATCATCATTTACGAAACACTTTACAACTCACGTTTTTTTTCTTTCAATATCGAAGCGTGTTTATTCCATCGGTTGGCGTACCTGTCCTTAAAATTGAAGCCCAGATGATCAAGCGTTCGCGCTGGTGTTTACAACGAAATTATATCAGATTCATGAAGTCCGGAAAAATTATGGTGCATTAATACTGCTGGACTTGTGAAATTTTCTTCTCCTCCCAGTTTAAAATTACGTATTGTAGTTAAAAATAAATACCCGATAAAGTCGAAATATAAATTTTAAATACAAATAGTTCGAACGACTGGCACAAAATATGAAAACTGGAACATAATTAATTCTGACAAATGTTTTGCACAATAAATTATGAATATTAACTTAATTCCAAACACTTTGTTCGTTAATTCGCGCGCGCGCACACACACACACACATATATATTTATTTATTTATACTGTATATATCATAGCTACATACTATACACTCACTTGCATGTGTCATTTAACATTAAAATTTAAATATGGTGAAATATGTATACAGTGATTTACTTACAATGCTGTGTTTATTTCAGCAAGTGGCAGGAAATACTAATCTACTGAATATAAAAATGTAACTACTGAAGAAATGTGTTTAATTTACGTTGAATAGCCCATAATAAAACTTTATGCAATGTCTTAAATTTGCCAACATTCCGTCCTGAATAGGATTTCGAAAGGCGTTTCAACATATGAAATTAGTGCCTACTCTAAATAATAATATACGACACATTCTCGTACTATTGACGATACTATTTTCGTCGACGAGCGTTTTTTATATGAAATAAAAAAAATATTTCTTGTCTTCTTGCTTGAGTCACAGAACATAACAGTATTTTAGTATGTGAAAAAAAAATCAGAGACGAGTGATATGACAAGGACACTCAGGTTTATGTAGTAAACCTACAAAATTGGACGATGAATTGATGGCAATTTATATTAAATAACAAATTTTTTCTACGTAATTTTTTAAAGAAACAATATAGACTTTGGGCGCTTGAATCTACTTCCTTTATCAGGGACTTACATCAAAATCATGTTATTAGATTATTGTCAATCAGCAGTACTTAAATATTACATTTGGCAAAGATTTGAGGTCATTATGAAATAATTTAATTTTTTCAGCTTATGAAGTCAGTAACGTTTATTTTTCCGCACATGTGGAAACGAAAAATTGTTCACATTCAATAAATTCGTAATTTTTATAGTAGATCAGTGTATTAATTCTGGTAAATTATATGTATGTAATTTTACCGTTGTAGATGTTTTCTATATTTTTACTAAAAATTATAAAATTTATTTACTGTCATTTTTGCTGTGGATATTCCGAATAAATAAATATTCCATTTTAAGAAGAGCAAGTGTTTTGAATAATAGTGCGTTAAACAGGTTGGCCAAAGATAATAAGTGTTTTAAACATTCTTCATGACTTAAATAATCCGGAACATATGTAAGCAATCTTAGCAGTAGTTTTATTTACGCATTTGAACTCCGAATGTCCATTTTAAGTTGTATTTCTGCAATACAGCATTAACATTTTAGCCAGTACCTTTACGTCCTTAAGCTAGTTTCGCTGTACGCATTTACTTATTTGTAAACCATTACACATTTTATTTTACTCTCGCAGTTTAGTTATTGTTTGGAGTTATTTAATTTCATTGGCCCTGTCAATTTTGGCTAGCCTATACTTAAGTGTTGTAGTACTCTAATTCTAAATAACTACATATACATCACATACGAAGTGCCCATGACAAACACACAACAGTCTATGTATTTCAAAACAGTTACATTCCTGAGTCATAACTTGTTAGATACCTCGTATCGGACAACATTATTTTTGTTAACTCTATTGGAAAACTTTTGTTTCGAAGTTTACCAAGTTTAGGGATTGTTTGTTTCTACGCCTTTAATACCTTGCTCGCAAAACATATCCAATCTATTGCATTATGCAATATGCTTAAGTGTTTCTTAATTAAAGACATGTACGTATTCTCACACTCTTTTCATTTTTAATAACCTATATTTCACTGTTTAAAGTAAGAAGGTGGGCTTAACGTCTCGTCCACAGCGAGATCATTAGAGAGGGTGACACAAAACTAGGTTCAATGACAGGAACTGGGAGAAGAGTCGGCCATGGCCTTTATTAAGGAACTGTCCCAGCATTCGCCTGGAGCGATTTCGGAAAACCATAGAAAAAAAATAGGATGGCCAGACCCGAGGATCGAACCCGTGTCCTTCAGAATGCGAATACAACGTGTATTTGTCGTTTGAAGATATACATAAATTTAGAAGGTGATATTTATTTATAAAGTTGTATAGAATTTATCAATATAAATTTGAGTATCAATAAACTTTAAAACCGAATTTGTCCGTTTCTATTAACGTTACTCAAATTTAAAAATTACTTAAATATCTATTGAAATATTAGAATAAAATAATGAGTTATGCTCAGGCATCCGTACGTGCTCTAAGATTGTTTCACTTGAATTGAAATATTCTGTTTTATACAAACTACCGTGCCCCAAAAAAATTGTTTTGTATCTAATTTACCATGAATTATTAACTCGTGGATACTAATGGTTGTTCCTGCCTATGTTAGTTCTGGTTCCAATTGACACTTTTATTAACAAAATGTTCACGGGACCTATAAGAATAATTTACGGTTTTGAATTTTGGTTTTTAGCGAGCAAGAAGTGTTAATGCGGAACACTCGAAAGCATTACAATCAAATCACAGCAAACTAGAAAATCTGTATATGTGTAAATAGCCCCGTATTTAGATGAATTGTTTCTAAACGGCTTCATTCGCAAAGAAATATAACCTTCAGTCAGAAAAAGTAACTATAAGAGCCCTATACAGCTGGCGCGTGACCATTGTTGAAATATGTTAGGAGAAAGTTGTTTTTTACAGCTGGCGCATAATCATTGTTGAAACATGTTAGGAAAATGTTTTTTTTTTTTTTTTTTTTTTTTTTTTTTTTTTTTTTTAAAGAGGAGTCTTTGCCGGTGTCAAATTTCCATCTATGACGCGCGGGAACTGCGTAGCGACAAGAGCCAGTGTTCCACGCTTGACGAGCAGTGACCACAACATTTTATTTTTTAGTAGTATGAAGTAAAGACCATCGCATGCCTCTCACTTTGCACTTAACGAATTCAGGTAATATTTACGGAGTAACATCAGTCTAAAAACCCCGTTTTTAGCCATTTTGAAAAAAAGAATACGCGTGACACGCTGCAATGCCGTCCATGCGCCAGTCGAGGACTCCTCTTAAGAATACTGCTAAACGTGTGTTCAATATCTTCATCTACGAAAACCAAACTCATTCAAATCCATGCTTCTCTATTTTTTATTTCAAGATATCATGCTTAGAAACATTGTTTCAGGGTCCCTCAAAATGGTTAAATACGGCATTTTCAGACTGCTGTTACGTTAAAAATATCAACCGTAATCGTAAACAAAAACCAGGAAGCATGCGCTGGACTATACTGCCTCAACTCCGAGAAGTCAAATTTTACAGGCGAGCAAAATGTTTATTTTTCTTAACACACTCTAATTTTTGTAAACTATTTCAATGTTTTTTAGATCTTATTAAGACTTTTAAATATTTGAAACTTATTTGATATTGTTTTTTGACATGTTTTGTCAAAACTACAACTTGAGGCTTTTATTCTCAGTATTAGACTAAATTTTGGTTTTGAGGAATATTTTAATAATTTTTTTTACACAGGCAACGACTGGTTATAAGCCGTTTATCCTTAGTGAAAATATGTGTGTCGGTACCAACTATTTAAATATATAATTTTTTTTTCCAAATGTGAAGTTAGGCTTTCTTCCTTAGTAAGGCAGTATTGTATAGGTATTACGCACTTTTCTTAATTAAATAGTACGATCACCACTTGAAGTCCCGGAGGAAGAAAGTCAACGACCAAACCACTGGACACCGTTTTCGCGCCTCGCACGTGAAGGCGATACGGTTGTTTACGCATGAAAGAGTCAAGACCTTATTGCTTCTCTGTTTCCGTACGCGGTATCTAGCGCCTGCTGTTTACCACACAAACCCCGCTGTAGTCAAAGTGGACCAACTGACGTACTGCCTCGTGGCAAGTGTTAAGGCCCTGCTACATAGAGACGGTGAGTCGTCGGTCGGTGCCCAGTCGTTGCCATTCTGTTATCTGATTGGAGAATGTGACCATGACGTCAGAGTCATTGTCGTGTTGTTGTCGGGGACGGTGGAGATGACCAACTTCTATCTTTTGCCGACAACTCGCCGACAATCCACCGACTCGCGATCATCAGATGGCCGTCACAGTTTTTTGATTAGCCATATATATGCGCCACGAAAATCACGAGCCAGTTTAAAGTGAAAAGTTTTTATTCGCGTCCACTACGATTAGTATCGGACTTATTTTAAAATATTCAGTCCACCACTTGCAACAAAATTTTGCAAACAGAAAAAGATATTCACGATTGACGATTTAGCTGCCATCTGTTATGTATTGCGGGAAATAAATTCACCGGCAAAGCAACTACTCTCATTGTAGCACTCAGCAAGGAGATGAACGACGCCGACCCGACAACAACACGACAGCGACAATCTCACCTTCTCTACGTAGCAGGGCCTTAACAGTCGTGGCATTAGTATACATCGGTCGCCAAGGCGGACAACAATAGTAAGGGCTCGGGAATTTCTCTGATTCCTTCCCTTCAGAATGTCCCGTTGACTGGGACCTAGTTTCCCTCCCTTTGTCCGCGAGGTGAAAGTTCCTCTACGGGTGAAGGGGGAAGGAGTTGGCGGTGAACCCTACTCCGATGCGTGCGTGATTCCGTGTCGTTGTGGGCGACGGGACAAAAACTGACCCCGATTCCACCGCCCCCCTTCCCCCTTGAACCAACCCTTTGCGCGGGTAGGACACACAGCGTCTCTTGTGGTAAAGGAAATAGGCGGGGAGGGGAGAATTTATTGCCTTAGGGATCTGGGGACACAAACTGGCCGCTGATCCTCTTTACCGAACATTTAAATATGAAAACAATATTTCTTCATCACTGTAATAAATTATTTTGAAACATTCCATACCGAAAGTGTGGATCTGTTTAAAAAAATCTAAATGGTAATTTTTTCATTTCGCCGCTTGGGTAACGATCATTAATCCGTTAAGTGATTACATGCGTAATGTAGTTACCAATCTGGCAAAGTATCTACGCCTTACGACTTGTTGCCTTGTTTTAGTTAGCATATTTAACATGCTAAATTGTTACGTGTCCCGTTAAATTAAACGAAATTTTTGATGATTTGGTGGTTTACTATTTATTTACCAGGCTACATAAGATTCTGGCTGCTCAAATCTAATTATTTTATTAACCGATTTATTCCATCGAACATTTAAGCTATAACATTAACGCAAAACTATTGTATGCCAGTGTGAACGACGTTTCGTTTTTCAAGGATTTGTTGAATCTGGTTCCCGCAAGTATAGTTATTATAAAGTTAATTATTAATTTAATTTCATTTGCATGGCCTCAAGATATAGGTCTTACCAATACGGCAGTACATGCAATGTCAACAAAAAATTAACCACGACAGTTCCAATAGCAAACGAAAATAAGTTCAGGCATGATAAAAAATGCAAATCCATGTCGAAAAATTAATAATTCTGGACACAGGCAGACTGCATAACGGAATACAGAGAACCATGTCAATTACATGAAACGTAATTTATGATCAATTGTTGTAGATTATAGAGTACTTAATCAAGATTTCCTAATATTATAATGTTACGGAAATCCCGGAAGTGCTAGCCAGAATATTTACATTTGTCCTTAAATATTAGTAATGAATAAATATAAAGTTTCCTGAATTTTCTAATTTTTTGAATGTTTCGAGTACATAAAAGTAAATTCAAGAAAAGTGCAATCCGAGCTCAACAGTACTGAAACTGATAGGGTAATGTCAAACTATAGCTACTTTACTTCCTATTGTCACACGCCTTTGTAGTTACAGGCTACGTTCTGGTACCCAGGCGCGGATCCCCCCTCCCCCATGAGCTCTGACATGACAGTACAAAAAATCATAATCTACAAAAATATCATAATTTCTTAACCCTGTAATTCGATATTTAGTTTCAAAAACTCTTAAAATATCAACATTTTGGCACCTTAAAATCCAAAATTTTCAAGGGGTGGGTCCCCGGACACTCAGCTTTGACTTCGGGTACAGTATACACACTTTCTAAGGCATAACCACCCCACTAAACTCATCGCTGGATCCGCCACTGCTGGTACCTTACACGTGGGGCATCGTATATGGGTAAAACCTTTCTTGGCAGTTTAATAAAATTACAATAATTTTAACAGCGCAGACCAACGGAATGCCACAGGTTTACTTCGATGTGTCAAATAACTGAGAGAGAAACATACCTAGACGATAACTGCTGCAGTATAAATTCTACAGAATCACTTTTTGTTGCAGCGACTGCAGCTCACGATTGGACAGCTACGATTCTCGTAGACATGTCGAGACACTTAATATTCAAGGGTTCCGTGATCAAGAAAGTTTTACCAACTCTGTAGTCGATAAAGTTTCTAAAGTCACAATAGGTAAAATTATTTATTTTCATTGGGCTTTACTTCTCGTCAACAGCGATTTTATTAGCGACAGTTACACACAACTGACAGAAACTGTAGGGTAAATAGGCTAGGGCCTTTGTTATGGAACTATCCCAAAACTGTAGGGATTTCGGGAATCTACGTAAAAACTGAAATCCGAGTTGCCGGAGCCTGTAATCGAACCCTGGTCCTCTCGAATGCGAGTCCACAGTTTTACCGTTGCTCCACTTCGATCGATTTTGTATATTCAGAAACAGTTGATAATATATCAAAGCGCAAGTAATGTAGACACAATAAAGTTATATCGAAAGAATTCATCACTATAAGATACCGGACAATGTCGAGTGAGATAGTATAAAAATAGCGTATGGGGAGAGCCACTGAATTTCGGCGAAAATATGTTTTGCATCTGTTGGTTTCGTTACCGTACATCTGCAACCTTGTTTCATGATTATTGTCAGTGTGTCTTTGTTCAGAGGTATCACTCATCTGACTCTTCCAATCAGAATAAGGTTCCTGCGATATCACACGTCTGTAATTTGAGAGTAGAACATCCAAAAGCTGAGGGTTAGTAACATCCAATCATTGACCATGAAGCAGATCTGAAAATGTCCATGTAAGGCAAGGAAACAATTTGGTGCAAAATTCTTTTAATAAAAAATCAGATTCCCTATGTATGGGTACAGAACAGGAAGGCATATCATAAACCCTATGGAGGTAAGAATAGTCAGGATATGGCTTGTTGTGACGTTGTTGAAGCCAGCTTTTTGGGTGTCCTATCACGGCGGTGAGGCTTTTTGATGTTACGGATACTTGCGTTGATGCGCCTCTAAACAATTGAAACATCTCAGAGTAGTACAAATTAGCGATGTAAGGATCAAAATTGACTAACTATAAAATTGCTTAGAGCGAGGGCATCATTACGAACTTTTTCGTATTGCGATCGTTTAAGGAACAGGCTGTTGCCACAATGAGACACCCAAAACGAGGTTTCACTTAGTTCCCATACATTGCCATTGGCAAGGCCAGCCCCTGATAAACCTTTATATTTGACAGACATCTGGACTGGACCTGCCGTCCCTAGGTGTCTGCCGAACCCCGAGAGATGACAGTGATGCCTTACTATGGAGAGAGTGAGTGAAGACATTTTCGTTAGCGCTTATTCTATTATCTTAGCTTTTAGCTTTGGTGGGTATGGAGCAGAGAAGAAATGAAGGACGTAGGGAATAGGAGATCCCAGAGAAAAAACCCGCCCACCAACGGCATCGTTCGACGCCATTAATTCTCATATGCGAAAATCCTGGTAGACCCAGCCGGGAATCGAATCCGGATCGCATTGGTGGGAGGCGATCAGTCTGACGCATCATCGATACAGATTACTTCACGGAGGTATCTTCAAGTCTAACGATTACCATCGCTATATGAGTAAATAAATGTTTTGACCTACCAACTTTATGAAAGTTTTTCTCTATATTTTGATGAAAACAGACAATATACTTTCAAGTAAATATTCAAAGTACAAGTACATAAAATCCGTGGTTTTTAGAAAAAAAAGTCTTCAAAGATCAACTTGATTTACTTTAAAGTACAACTAGTGAGTATCTCGAATAAATGTCAGTGAAACAAAAGTTAGGAAAAATAAAATGCGAGTCAGAGCTAAATCTTTCCACAATATCAAGTGCGTAAGATTATTCTCAACTGTGATTAAAAATTAAATTAAACAAAATTAATTTTGTAACACTAAGGTTTAATTAATCATGGAACTTATTGGTGGCTATGAAAAACATCTATTATCCCCATTATCTCTCGCTTTTTCCCTGTCATAAAATATTTAGAAATAGACGCGGCTAAAAGAGATATCGCCAACCAAACCCAGCTGGTTTGTTACCACATAATGTTAGGGATTTTTTCATTCGAAGGTTATCGAGCTGGCAGCCTGTCCAGATAGATGAGGCGCGATCTTCGTAGAAGAATTAAGGCACTCTATTTCTATCTTTGAAACTACGTACGAAAAAGAGAAACCACAAACACCTAAAATACCCACTATTTCATTTTAAAAGGAATGTCTGTAAATATAACACCTATTTTTTTCTCATTGCATATGCTTCAAATATGTCCTGCAAGCGTGAGTTTGCACATAAGAAAATGAGAATATGCACATCGACTAAACGGAATAGCGAATGTGACATAACATTGAAGAATTATAAATTATGGTACACACAGTACGTATTAATATTAACAGTCTAAACTTCGAAGTGTTATTCGTCATGGAAAAGTAAGTAGAATTATGTGTAACAATTCCCAATCAAGTGGATATTAAAGAAAGTATAAGCCCTTAAAAATAAAGTAAAGAAAATGGTAATTTGGCAAAATATTTTTTAATGTTTGGCGTTAAATAACGATTCTGCCACACTGAAATATATACTCTGCGAAGAAATCAGCTTTAAAATATCTCCCCTTTAGAAAATGACTAGTAGTGGGCACGCTTCTTATTGCTAAAAATAACTTTGCCGCCAGAATTTTTAAACATTTTCTTTTAGTACCCAAATAGTAACAGTCTCCTGCGAAACAAAATACTTATCATAGGCATATGCGTTTCGCCGTATGAAATCTCGCAGACTTTTCACACGTTCGAGAATAACATATTTTCATCTTCAGAGGAATGCGATCCCAGCTATCGTTTATATGTCGTTACAAGTCACATTCACCAGTTCGCCTTAGCTCTGCTGAGGTGTTTTCAAATACTCCAGGAAAATTCGCATAATATAGGCTTTGCGTTTTGGGTCACTATGTTCTGTTAAAATTTAAAAATGTTTGTGATATCCTATCTACCAGTACTTTTGTGCAGGGTCTGTCAGAATGTGTTTTCACTTACGACGCATGGTATGTTGGCAAAAAGTGATACTTTCTCCGAGGAATTAGTTTGTGCATGTATCGTTCTCGAAGTAAAATGTATCCTGCGATACAGTTTTTAAAAAGCACGTCGCGTTACAACACTAGCCCGACTAGTTATTAATTATACTTAATACCTTAGTAAACCATGTTATTATTAACCACATTACAGTAATTCAGCTAATAGCAGTTTCTACATAAAATTGTCGATATTATTTGACTATTAAAATTAAAGTTTTTAATACTCTTCGCAGTTAATAAAATTGTGCGCACGTAAATAGAATACTTGCGAAAACTATTACTGTTTCCTAACTGCCATATTTTATGTTAAAAATAAATAGCTTTTAGCATACCGTCTCACTGAACCTGATACTGGGCAAAGAAAATTGTAACCCTAACTGACAAATTTAGAACTGCTTTTATAATGTTTCTATTCGCAATCATATATACCTGCGTCATTACAGGCATGCTTATTTGTTGGCTCGTGTATATAAATTATATTAGTTCTTTAAGCTTTCTTATGTAAAAAATTTTAAAAACAGAATCTCACACTAAAAAAACGAACAAATCTAACCAAAATTGGTTTTATGTACACTTACTACTCGTTTGCAGCTTAAAACTAACTTCGATTCAGAACTCTAAGAGAAGCAAGGCTTTTGACGTACACTTTAACAAACCTTATAACAAAATATCATTGTTGACAATGATAACATATATATATTGTGTGTCTATATATATATATATATATATATATATATATATATATATATATATATATATATATATATATATATATACACATATAATTTGCTACCGCATCTTATAATTACAGCTTATAAGTCAGTGCGCATTTTGGTAAGGTGCGGGTGAGCTCTGATATTGTTTAAAATAACTTTTGAGAGAAATATTCAATAAATTTATGCCTCTATGTAGGAATATATTTGTAATGCAGTAGTTAAACCTTACTTAGACTGTTGTAAATCAGCTGCGAGAAGGTAAATAATGCAATGTAAAAAAAACATTTACTCAAATTATTGCATGTAACAATTTATTACTACATTCTAAATACTCTTAATTTCATTAAACAATATATTTCCATTTAAATAACAAACTACTGTCACACATATTTATCAATGCGTATCGCAGCAAATGAGTAAATTATATATTTGCTTAATCCGTAAATTTATTGTTCCTTTCCTTAAACGTAGTGCTGTTAGCCCAGCACCTTTTCTGAATATGAACATTTTCCGCTAATATGTAAATTAAATGTTATTACTTAGTTGCTTGTGTCACTGCCTAGAAGTAGGCCCCGACAAACGTTGTTTTGTCACATAAATAACTTATTGTAAGTGTGTAAGGATGTGGTATATAAGTGGAAGAGGTCTAATAATAAAGAAATTAATAAATAATAATAATAGAGCTGCGACACCTGATGGGGATAGACAGGTATCAGCTCGTGGGGATAACCAATCAATTATCACCTACCCAGTTATCGACCGGGTTCTAAAATTATTAAATTAAAAATATTTACTAAACAATAGCACTTAGGAGCATAAAAATAGATAAAAACCTATTCGCAGACATACCGAATGTAGCCTATATACAAAATTTCATTGAAATCGGTTAAGCCGTTTCGGAGGAGTATGGAAACAAACACTGTGACACGAGAATTTTATATATTAGATAATTCTTCAATGCATCGCAATTGTTTTTAAGTGTAAATTATCCGTTATATTATCTGCACTGAAAATTATCCTTTAGTTTGTAAGAAAAATAAGAAATTATGTCGATTGTGGTTGCAAGGCCGGTGTGAAAACTTTGTTTATTAACTCTTGTTGTAAGTTACCGAAATTTTTTAAAAAAGAAAAAAGGCAATTTGCACGCGTTTCAACGAAATGTTTCATCATAAAATACACACATGTGTGTGTATATGTACATGCATACACACACATATAGTATATGTGTAAATACTAAAACGTCCACGAACACGTACTTTTTTTTAATGTGCTACTTTACATGTTTGCAGTATGCTATGAAGTAGTATTCATGTTCGGTAGACGAATAAATAAGTAAGCAATGGGTTGGGACACTGAATTATCGCGGGAAAAGTTGACTGTCTGCTAGGCTTCAATATAACATAGCCAAATCTGGGATGCAACGCTACTGTTATTTGCTACTCGTTTTTAAGGATGGGTTATATTGCAGGATGTCTCAACTTCGGTTTTGCCTCTTTCTTTGTGACTAACGGTTTTCAATCAAGTTTAATTTATGACATTAATTCTGCATTTTGTAATCAAAAATTATTTTGAACTTATAAATTTAAATAGTTATAGAAAAACACTTGGGTTCTTAAATGTTAATAATTATTGAATACAATTGATAACTTTACAGTTTCGTTACAACTCACTGTTGTTACCATTTAATAGTTTTGAAAATAAATGTTAAATTTTTCCCTATACAACGATTCTGTCAACTGCTACACATTTTCAAGCAAGTGATCTTCATGAATCGTTACATTTAAACCACTTTGATCACTGAATGTTAGCTTGAAGACAGTTAAGCATACAAAATTAATTATGAAACGTAATTTCTCTATGTCGTTTCCACAAGAAACACTTTTTCCTGCGGCAAGGTAACATCCGTACTAAGCACCACTGTTTCTTCAAAGTACTGCAAATGAAAAATTATAATTTTTTAAGTTCGTGGGTTGTTAAGTTTAACTTCATACCGTTTCGTCAGTTAAAAATACCTACAGATAATTTTTTATCTTTATAAATGTGTTATGCTTATTCTTGTGCATAACGGCTACAATAGTTTTATAAGAATAACGTAAAATTATTTACCAATAATTTTCTGTAACACAACCTTTTAAACTGACTAGGGAAAATCATAATGTTTGTGTTTGTCGCAGAAGTTTTGTACTATTATAAATTACTTTGTTTTGTATTTCTGAAACGTATAATAAAAATGTTTTGTGTTAAAAATTACAATTGCATGTATCAATAATATAATAGTGTTAGCGACTCCAGACCACCCGAATACACTTAACAGGTCAACATTTAAGAAGCCGGTATTAACAGTCGTTGTTCACGATGTTTTAAATTAATCTATTTATAACCACCAGATTTGAACAGACCTAAACAGGTAGTAATTCATAAGGGCTAAGATGAATATAATTGTAAGCACAGACAGCCATTTTTCAACTAGTGCCTTTGTAATTTTTTTTTTTTTTTATTTTGCAAACTCATGTATTTAATACGGAATCTGCTCGTTTTATATGAAGGAGAAACACTATTTTTAAAAAGAAAGGTTCGCTTTTAAGTAGGCCTATCATTGGTTTTCACTCATCGATGTTCTCGTGCGTATATATATATAAATGTATTCTCATATATATATGCTTACACATAATAATAAATTAAGACATTTAAGACATATTTATCATAAACATCATTAATACAGGAGAGTAACAAGTATTTCGATACTGACACCTTGTAGGTTTAGAAACCCTTTAACGAAATTAGAACCCCTTTAACGAAATTAGAACCCCTTTAACGAAATTAGAACCCCTTTAACAAAATTTCACGTTCAGTAAAAGTTTTCTTATAAAAAGTGTCTTGGGACGATGCTAGTCTGTAGTTAAATTTACATGCAGTTAATTCAGTTGTGTATCCTATAAGAATTAACTATGCCTCCTCAGCAGAATAATAATAATATATATACATAAGTCACTTTAAGAAGAGCAAGTTTTCGACTTGCACCGCCTTTTTTTCCGCGGTAATGCACCTGGAGGGCTTGTGCTCGAGTTTTTAGTCACGTACTAGTTGAAAGCCGAGTGGTGTTTACTAGGCCACGTAGAAACGTATTTTGGCTTAAATGAGACTGAGAAGCAGAACGATTTCGAACATATGCCTTTGCCTTGTTTAAAACACAGTTTTATGTTTCCGTGGTTTTGGAAGACAGTTTCACAATTTCTTAAAAATAGGTAGTATTATTTTTCGCTCATTAAAAATCAAAGAATTAAACTTTTGATTCAATTAAACAGAAGAAAAGTATTTAATACGTCCACAAAAACTTCTTCATTGAAAAGAATATTTTCCTAAAAAACTAATAAAAATCGTAAACTACACCAAAATTTCATTCTTTGATATAATATAAGTACTATATATAAGTTGTTTTAATATGTTGTTGACTGATTAAATTATGCTTTACAGCAAAACGTTCGATAAATTAGGCCGTGAAATGTGTAATTACAAGGATATACATAAACACACACATATTAGAAGATAGAAGTTCTAAATAGTCAGTGAAATATTTCCTAGCTTTGTGCACTATAACCTGTTATTTCACATTTTAAGTGACTTGTTGTGATATGCCAATAAAACAATTATATGATACTGATATAAGTTTATTTAAAAGATAACATAAAACAGATTTTAAAATTTTTTACATTAATATTAACAAAATATTACATAAATTATGAACAGCTAGAATAATACCAAGGACTTAAGTTTTTAAAGATCAGTGAGTTTATTAATTAAGAGCTAGACCTATTACTTTTTATGAAAAATTTCCAATGGATATTGCCTCAGATTTATTTATATCTTTGACTATCAGTAAAGCCTCTAACGTCGAAAATAAATATGTGCGACATTTTTTTATGTAACGTAGATGCGTTATATTGTAGGGATTTAAATTGTGAAATTAGGCAAAGAATTGTATACTCTGACGTTGACACTTGATTATGAATAAATTAAATATAGATATTAATGTTGTGTCAACAATTGTTAAAGCTTAGCTCTGATATAAGTGAAATAAATTTAATATGCCGTGAGTTAAAATAACTCTTTAAGCAAGTCGCACTTTCTTGAATTATAACCAAGCAAAACACATTCTGGTCTGACATTAGTGAATTTTTCCAATACGGAAGGTAGTCTAAATTTTTGTGCAAATGTCGTGTCCAAAATTAAAACCTTCAGTTTGCACTGTGTAATAAAACTGCTCAGATAATTATTTAGAAAATTTCCTGTGTTTTAAATATTGAAATATGTGTATTTTTCAACTCGCTTGTCTTAGGTGCAGCGAATTGGTTCACCATTTCAGTATCAGTTGTTGATAAGGTTTATTCCCTTTCATTTTTTTCAAATTGTAGATTGTAAATAATATGATGCCTCACCATTTGTTATAATCGTAAAATTAATGCCTACATCACTGTGAGAAAATAAAAATACGTTTGTAAATAAATACGTAACTGCTGACCAATTGCAGACTAAAGAAGCAACGTCGCAAAAAAAAATTAAGTAAATAGACGAGCATATGAAACGTTTCAGACTTTGAGGATAAATTTGATGATAGAAGGACGTATCTACGAGGAACATGCATAAGTGCTTAACTCCGTTTGCCTAAGGAGACTGCACCATGTGACTCAATTAAGTTAAAATGCACTAGCGCGAGTGGCATGATGGATGGCGATGTTTGGCGATCGGCCCCCATCACTTTACTTCTCCAAACACGCCGAGCTGTCAGATAAGGTCACGAAGCTCTCTCCACGACCCTCGGAGGGAACGTATCGGGTCCATATGACCACTTCATGCGACCCGCCGAAACATCTGGGACTCGGTCAGTACTCGGGTCCTCGCCAGGCGCGCGCAAGAAATAGCGTCTGAAACAAGTGGTCTCCATGGCCCAATACCCCCCACCCCTTCCCACCCTCCTTCCTGAGGGCTTGCGGCATTTCCAGGCCAGTTCGATGAATACATTACGTTGGAGCACTCTTCAAGTTCGCCCGCCTGCTCGTCGGCTGAGCAAGAGAGGAACGTCCAGCATCCCGAAGGAAAAGCTTACAAGCCACACATCAAATAATTGATCATGTCAACGTTCCAGTGCACGGAAACCAAACACATTTCCCTGCAAGATCGTAAGTGTGTGAACTACAAGTATTACTGGAAGGAAAATTCTAGTAGACTTGCCAAAATTTGAAACAAAAACTTCATTTCATTTCTCAAGCAATCTAAATCGACCATTTAAATTTTCCTCCGAAACGGGAAGGTATAAAACTGAAAGAACTAGTATTATAAACTCAAATGAGCGACTCCACAACTGTATTAAGTGGGCATTTATTTCACATAGCGAAGTAAGGGACAAGAAGGAAATATTTTGATGAGTATAATAACCTATGTGCTTTTTCGTCTATTTAATTACCCTCCCTCCCTTAATTTGTTTTGGAAGGTGGCATACGTAAGATTAATTTTTGATTATGTGATTTAGACTATTTATAATAATATGAAATCACATTACGCCCTAAAAATTTAAACATTAAATAGAACTTAAAATATGAAAGCGAGAGAGATATACATAAGCTAAATACAATATATTAATATATTTATTTGCCTTCTTACTAGTATTTTCAAAAATCGTTCTTTAAGTAGGTTTTTTCACTGTTACGAAACGTAAAATCCTTTGTTTTATTTATATAGTAATGTTTATCTCATTATAATTCGATATTAGGCCTATAAATGTGTTATGAAGTGCTTACACAGTTTAAAAATGGTTGTCTACATTTCTGGAACCAGATATTTCTGTCCACAGTTCAAAATTTGGTTAGAATATTTTTGTAATTTTTCGTTTAGAAGGAATATTTACCATATAGCATCATTTTTAAGATAGTAAAATTATTTCTGCCAATTAGCGTAAATATGAAAATAAGCTTATAAACACCAAGACATATTTTGTGTCTGTGACTTAAATGCCCCCTTTTCAGATATTTAAATGCTTTGTTTCTGAGCCATATAAGAAATAAACGAAATGTACATAAATATATAGATTCTTACGTGTGTAATACTTGCCATAAGAGGTTTACAACAAAAACATTTATTTCTTAACAAATGATAATACGAGGAGCAAAGAAAATTATCTTTTCAAATATTTCAAGTACATTACTATAAAGTCCTACTTTTTGTTATAGGCCTATTTGTACTACGAACAATTCTAGCCTAGTACCTATGATTGTTTTTTGAATTTATTGTGACAAGTTTCTAGGTATGTCAACGATCTTCGACATGAGATTTACTACATAAGACATAAGTTATTGATTTGTAAACTTGCAAGTCTTGACGATAATACCAGAGCATGTACAAATTCAGTCGTAAAATTAAAATAGGTTAAAAAAATTATCAGATATTTGAGTTAACTCCTCAACTAAAGCAATCTTGTAAGACTAGATTTTGCATTCAGGCAAATAGGTCTTACAGTTTTTTTGACACAACACGAAATAAAATATTTGGTAGCAACTAAAAAGTATTACGTGTGAATTCACCCTGCAAAATTGATTTTGTGGTCATCACAAAAACATTTTGCTGTCGCCAAGTAATTATTGTTAACACTAACATTTTTTTTTTTTTTTTTCGTTCCTCGAAATAATTTGGCAGGGAAGACTTCCTACAAAACTTTTCTTTCAGTGAAATGTATGAGAGTATATATTTTAATACTCTGAAATAAAATGTATGGAATAGTTTTATTTAAGTTTTTAAGCTATCCGTATACTGTTTTCTAGAACAAATAATTATAACACATATCAACGTGCAACGTGTGTACACAATAGTTAAGTATTTTACGCTAGACTTTCGCTAAATTGAAAAATTTAATTCCTCTAAATAGAATTTGACAATTTTTTTTTAATTTTTCAATGAATTTGGACAGAAAATATTTACAATTGTCTATTCTGAAAGAAATAATAATAGTAAATAAACTGTATGAAAGTGGTGACAACTCAGCACAAGTTTGGATGTAATGAATGATTTAGTTTTTGTGAACAAACAATGCCATGACCTCATAATTATAAAAATTTTCTAATAAAATAAAAATAATTAATAGAAGCAACATAATAAAATAAAGCAAACTATGTTTGAGTTTCAGTAGTCACGTTTGCGAATGAAGTTTTTTTATTTTACTTTATTTTTTACTTTATAGTAAACGTCACTCGTTTATTCTGGATCTTGCTGTCTAAACAAAATAAAGAAATCATGAGATCTAGACGAAGAACTACAACGTTCCTCTTCTATGGTTTGTCATAACATTTGCTATACTACTCTTACTTACACGTTTATATATATATATATATATATATATATATATATATATATATATATCAGTTGTTTCGCAAGTACGATGTGGCGCTACAGTATTTAAAAACAATTTTAAAATTTTGCTTATTTTCTTAACTACTATAATGTAAGTGTAGGTGTGAAATTTCATCATTTGCACCTGAATAATAGAGGAGTAAAACACACAACCCACACATACACACATACATACATACACACATACATACATACTTACATACATACATACATACATATATATGTATATATAACCTATACACATACGTATATGTGATAAATTTGTTGTAATGGATGTGTTAAGAGCATCGACATATTTACTTAACCTTAATAATAAGTAACGTAAAACCATTAGATGACATTCAAAATTTTACCCCTGTAATTAGTTACATTTATTCAAAATGAGAAAATACCAATAATGTTGATTATAGTAACAAGTTCCTAAACTTAAAATAATAACAATTTGTTCCAACAATATGTGCAGGGTGTTACTCTGATTAATTTCCAAATCCAAAATATAAAAATATTCACTTTTGTGAATTTTAATTATGGCAATACTGAATACAAAAATTAACACTATGTTATTTGCAACATTTTCAGAAATTTTCGTAGATGTAACAAAACATAACGATAGTTTTAACCTTAAATTGATAGAGGATTTCAAAGTTTACCTATGGTTTATACAGTAGAATACTGTAAAAAAACGGTGTCGGAATTATTAATAAATCATCGTACAGTGTTATTTTCAAACACGTGAAATAAATTAAATTAGAGTGTTACAGTTATTGTGCATCTATTCAAGATAGTACAGGGTCCAATAGAATGGATCTGTTTAGGATTACAATTTTCCCACATTTTAAATAATAAATCTTATATAAATAGTATAAAATATCACTAAATATCGATTCCAGTGTGTAACAGACATTGTTGTAAACGGTATATGTCTACACGCACGTATTAAATTATTTATATCTCGGCTAACGAAATTCACATTATTTACCATTAATCACGTATTCCGTATCTTAGTCCAGCGGAAGGTGACAGAGACAAATTAGTTATTGTCAAATGTTGCTTACTATCTTGAATGATTATCAGACAAAAAAATTGTATGTAGCCGTATGATAACGGCAACAATGCTTTCCACTTAAAGCTTTTAGAGTGCTCGTGTAATCAGCTGTTTCTTAATCTATAAATTAATTCCACGACATTACATTTATTTTAAAGTTTTTCTCGTATAAAAAATTTAATGAGAGAAATTATTTAACCTGCCCTACGTGTGTTACTATCACGTGAAAATTACATAGACTCTAATTAAGTTTGTAATGTTTAAACTGTTTAACTTGAAGACAAACTTGACTAGCACAGTACTAAGGGAAAGGAAAACCACCGGAGTCACATGCAAGCTAGGTTATTAAAGTGGAAATGCGTAAGTGACTACACTAGGGTTATTCATGAGGTACGAACAGAGAAGTAAACAACTTACCCGTAACGTCCAAAAACTGACAGATGACGATCACCACGAGGCGGCCGAAACGAAAATAAAAATAAAAAAATACCACCCCGACTGCGGTGAAAAATTTCTAAAACTAAAAATTTTTAAATGTGTATATATGAAATTTAAAGTTGTGGATTAATTTTTATCTAGCGGCGCAGGTCCGCTGTCGGCACGCCCAGCTCCGTCACCGGCGCGTCGCGGCCATGTTGTCTTCACCGGTCGAACGAAACAAATGACACTCGAGAGCAGAGAGAGGCAAAACTTCTCCCCCGTGCAACCCTGCAACCACCACCACCGCCATCCACCCTCTCCGGAGGGTAGAGCGGGAGAGAAAAAAAAAGTCATAGCCCTCGGGGTCGTGTCTGCGATCGCGGGGGGAACGCCGCAGGTCGGAGACGACGGAAAAGTAGGCAGGCGCTTTTCGCTCGGCGGGAAGGGTGGAATCTTCCGCGCGGGGTAGAATGCGTTATAGGGAGGGGTCCCGGAGGAAAATCAGGACACCAGGAAAGGGTGAGCCCCTCGCCCGAAGGTGCCGAAGACATCGCGACCTCGCCAAGCCCGACGGGAGACACACACCTCCGTTGACCCCCTTCTTCAAATCACTTCTTTTCCCCGCCGCAGCAGAATAACCGGCGCGTCTATAGGACAGACCATCGCGACAACAACTCTTTGCCCACGAGGTATGTCTATTGAGATAGGGTAGTGTGCGTGGGGGGCAGTACAGTTTTTTGGGGGAGGGAGAAGTAAAAAGAAAAGACCAGGAGTGGGGATGGAAAGAGGAAATCTTTCGGTCTTACTAACAAAAAAAACTATCCGCGCGTTACGCCGAGGCTTCGCATCCCCCGAAAACCTAAACGCGGCCAGAAGTAAAAATAATAATAATAATAAAAAATGTTCCCCGTGCCGCAGTAGAAAGAAGAGATGATGCTGCCTGGTGCGACGAGGAGAGAAAGATGGTGTGCGGGAAGGGTAGACGGACAGAGGGGTGCGCAGGGGGGAGGAGGGACGCGCAGTCGTAAGTCTTGTAGTATTATGGGCCAGCCACATTGGAAGAGCTGCCATCAAGCCATACCCATGTAAAACTTTTAAGGGACACTTCGCGAGAGAGAACCGAACCTGAACTAACTCTCTCTTCTCTTCCTCTCCCACTTCTCTCTCTTTATCTGCCGTTCCCCTCCTCCACCTCTGCGTCCTCCACCCCTTCCCTCGTGCCCCTACCTCCCCACTTCTCTCTTGACTGATGGACTCCCGCCGTAGACGCTATGGGAACCAGCAGGGAGGTGCCCGCCACGACGATAAGGAGGTGCTACGACGTCTCTATCGCGGTCGCGATAGCAGTCGATTACAATCGATCATGCGCGCGTCTCGCCCACCCGACTTTTCCCCGCCTGTCACTTCTTGTTCGGCCAACATGGCGACGGGCAATTCGCCGTGGTCTAGGGTACGGCAATAGAGGAACAAGTCTGGACAACGGTGTTGAAATTTGACTCTCATATGACTGATTGGCGCCAGTGGTAAACTTGTGTTTTAACATTGGGTAAATGGAGCTACGAGAAGCAAGTTCGTGTCGCAGCCGCTTGGAACACTGGTAGTATGACGCTATATTGCATTGTTAAAACAACACTACACTACTAGTGGCGATTTCAGCCATAAAGGGGTCAACGCAATAGCATTGGTAGTTAGGCTAGTGTCCAGACCTGCAATTCTAAGACAGTGGTCTAGGACGACGCAGAGTCTTTCTTTCTCTGTAATCTGGAAAGCTGGGGCGTAGCCAGGGGGCAGTGTTTGGGGGTTTACCCCTCCCCCATCACAAGTTACCCAAAAATTTTAAAAATCATATTAAAATATTAAACATATTTTGACTACTATGATAGTCTATTTTTCGTTACGAAAAACTGCACTATTCTGCACCTTGAATTTCAAATTTTCCCGGGCCCCTACTTTAAAGGAGTGGTCGGTGCTCATCGTGTTATTCTCAGGAAAAATCCCATCCCTTACCACTTACATAAATCCTAGCTACGCCGCTGCTGGAGGGCTATGGAGACGTCGAGGACACACACAGGAAGAATATTTTGTCATACATATTCTTGATTATCTGAATTACGTAACGCGAGAGGAACTTAAAATTAATGTCACAGAAGGTTTTCTATTCTGTTATACCACATTTCACAAGACCTTTGCTCCCCTACGTAAAAATTTACCTAAGTTCTGGCTGACTGAATTACTGTATAAAATTACAACATTCACTAACTTCTGGCTTGATTTCCAAACTATGAGAAGGTCCAAGAATATTTCAACAAGAACGTAAAACAGTCATGCTGAGGCACTTTCCATGAAAACATTACTTCAAAAGCTTAACTCCTCATAATTAGTGAACAAATTACACATCCAACATACCCAGACGAAATTTAAAATGGTGTAGGAAAGAAAGGAAAACGAACGTCTGTAAATTCCGCGTTGCCAACGTATTATATGTTGTTAAATAATGTAAATTTTCATAAACTGCTTGCACAAGATTGATATGTGGCACAAAAGCTCTCATCTGGATAAAGATTGAAAGTAAGTTATGTCAGAAATTTTGTTGTCCGCCACTCACGCAAGTTTTCTAGTAATACTGAGAAACTTGGCAGTTAATTCGTGGCTACCTCTCGTATGAATATTTTAGGCTGCATAGCTGTAAAATGAGTTCTGCTATAATTTTTGTAGGTCTACATGCATACAGTACATATGCATACACACACTTATAGTTCAAGTTATAAAGAAAATTTTTCTTGACGTTTCCAAAATGCGACCAGAAATCGCCACAAGAATTAACTAACCACATTATCGGCAGAAAGTTCCCAATTTCGTTTATTTTAATAATGTGCGCCTCTAGAAAAAAAAATTACAGAATTTCTGCTGCAACGTTTTTATTTCTTATCGAGAATAATTTAACCACAAAACCATTGTTAGGCCACAGCAAATTACTTCGTCCAACAATTTTCACGTAGTAGGTCTATGTTACAATTACTAGAATGCAGTTTACACACAGATTCCTTGAAAATGTTGTAAGGACACAATCTGGGTTGGTGTTTTCTGGCGAATCTGTCAACACGTTTTTTACACAGTGTAGAGAACTGTCAAAATAATAAAATTATTTTTTGATAAATTTCAGTTACTGGATTCGTGAATTAACAAACAAACATCTTATACTCTCAGCGTAAAACGAAATGATGAAACTTATTATGGAAATCACTTCGTCGGAATACTGGAATCAAGACTCTCAATAAAGATACAAGCCCCATGAACATTTAATTAATTGATTGGTATTTTGTGGAAGTCTTTTTCCCAGTCGTTTGTTTTATGTGTATGTTTTGCGTGTGTGACTGTAGTATTGAATAAATCGGTCTTAAAACACAATTTAGGCTCTACTGTTAAGTAACAAGGAGAACTAAGCTGTCGTATTTTGTAATGCTTTTGACTTCCGTTGTTTGTAAATGAATAAAACTTATACAGAGGACTACGCCGTATTGGATTCGAATCGGAAAAAAATAAAATAAAAATATTTTATCCATTTAAAATACATGTAAGATTTAAGTGTTTAGTGGAACGAAATTTACCTTTATTTTCTGTAATAGCGACCTACATGTAGTATTTTTTACGCATAAGAATTAACAAAATTTATACTGCGTGCTCTTAAAACACACGTGGAGGTTTTAAATACTGAAACAGCCTACTACTAAATGCAATAAAATCATGGATGTGTAAACACCACTGACTGATGAATTGCTACTTAACATTAACGCAAGTGTATTGATAGAAATTATATAGACAAATTTTGAAACGATTTCAGTTTCGTTAGTCCTACAACTTTACCGCAGCATGTCTACAAAATCAAACTGCTTGTTTTGTGTGCACAGTGTGCTAAATTTTAATCCACGGCACGCAAAAAAAAAAAAAAAAAAAGATATTTACGTTGATTATCAAAAAATTTTTGCTCAGGTGCTACGAGGATGTCATTCATATTAATAGTGGTCCAAAATATTTAATTTGCCAACTGTTAAATCAAAATAAATGATTTTTTTAGGTAACATTTTCTTAAATGTCCAAAACAGCATCTGCAGTAAACCATCCTACTATAATTATGTGAAGAAAATAATTTTTAGTAAAACTATAAAAATCATAGTGAAAACCAAAAAAAGAAAAATTATTGAATTTGTTTTAAAAATTATGTTGCAATTATATGTTTCTGAAGAACTCATAATTACTTGTAGCGCTCCAGTAACAAAAGTACAGAAATAAATTATTGCATTACAATGATAGTATAGCAGTGAATTTGGAAAGCAGATGTAATGACGAACTTTAGTTTTGGGACTCAAGACATTTGTTATTCGCATAGTTAAGATTCCTTCAAATTTCTTAAAAGATCAGAACCGTTCAGAACTTAAATTAACCCAAAAACTGAGACGTTAGATCCAATTTGAAAAAAAAAGTAAAATAAATAGTAAATACACAATTTTAAAAAGCACTATTTTCACAAGTAGGCCTATACTGCGATTTGTGCATTTTTTAAGCCGCAACTGCACAGAAAAGAAAATGTTTGTAATTTGATATGTAAGTAAACAAAACTACCTCGTAAATGTATACAATACTACTATAATAAAATACATGTCTGCAGCATTCAGGTCGAGATTTTTGGATTTTTTTTTTTAAGTTGGCCGCAGTCATACAAGGGTAACAGCTGCATCCGAAAAAAATATATATACCGGACTTTTTGAACAGTACTAGTAAAAAAAACATAAATGTTACTAGCAGTCCGTTAACCACCAATACCAAAAACCACAATTAAACTGATTAGCACAAAGTTTGCTACCTGGATTGGATAAAACTACCTGTATTCAATCAAACCGTAATGGAAGTTTTAAACCCATACGCACCTTATGGGACACTTAGGTCCTACCGTAAATTATTACTAATGTTAAGCATTGTTCATTTACAGGCCTGGTATATATATATATATATATATATATATATATATATATATATATATATATATATATATATATATATATATAT
>PNEQ01037128.1:0-47372 GCA_003012365.1 Medauroidea extradentata
AGCGCGTGATTATACGAACAGCGCGTGATTACACGAACAGCGCATGATTACACGAAAAGAACATGATTACACTAACAGCGCAGGGTTACACGAACAGCGCAGGGTTACACGAACAGCGCAGGGTTACACGAACAGCGCGTGATTATACGAACAGCGCGTGATTACACGAACAGCGCGTGATTACACGAACAGCGCATGATTACACGAAAAGCGCATGATTACACGAAAAGCGCAGGGTTACACGAACAGCGCAGGGTTACACGAACTGCGCAGAACAACCAATGGGCTTCCTCATTACGTACAAAATGCGGGTCCTTGCACGAAAAATGTATCACCAATTCTCTTTCGGTACCAACCATGTACACGAAATTCTTGTGTGACGTTATGACTAGGTTTCAGCTGCTGTATTAAATTATTTAATTTCTCACCTCTTTCTTTTTAATTTTGAGAAGAAAAATACGTAATTTGCAGTTTATTATATTTACCTAGCGCTACAGTACAGGCATGGCAGTTGAACGTTTAACGAACATACAAATAAAGAATTTAAAAAAAATTGCTCCGAAGTTATTGCGGCATAAATACACGTTATAAGTTCAACTGCCACGCTTGTTCTATAGCGTAAGGTAAATAGAATTCGAGCTGTAATCGCCAATTACACATTTTCTTCCCAGAACGTCATAAAAACTAACAATTAAATAACCCAATCTGGTGACAAACTGCGCCTGAAGTTCAAAATTGCCATTATGCATGTTTTGAAAGTATCAGCGCAGGTTTTAGTTCCCCTTACAACGTGTACTATATTAGTGTGTATGAATTTTGTTCCTTTCGAAACTGCACAGTATTCATATTATATTTGTAAATTTAAAGAAAACGTACTATAATTATGCTTCTGTATTTTCAAAAACACGAGCTACATTTAATAAATTTGTTTTTGGTGCCCCACAAAATGGTAAAAAAAAAAGTTTTACTTTCAAACACTATCTGAAAAAAACATCAACAGTTTCTAAACACTCATGCACACTAATATATATTTTCCATACCTAAACGGCCACTGCTTGAAGTCCTATAAAATGTACTATTACGAAATCACTGGGAGCCAGTTCACAGCTTCACGCATACAAGCAATATGGTTCTTGTTGACAGCGCCGCATTATTACTTCGCTGTAGGCTAAACATGCATTAAGGGCGTGGCTACTGCAATTTTCATCACCATGTTTTAAATTTTATATTAGTACCGCTTTTTTCCCCTTGTTTTAGAAGCAAAATGTGACAAAATTTTCTTCTTATATAAATTTTTTATTTCGCATAGTTTTTGCTTCATGGCTCATTAAATCCAAAATTTGCATGTTTCCGTTTTAAGGACGACACTAAAACCAACTCACTAACCGAACTGAAAAAAGTCACAGTGAGTAACGATGTTGTAGGCTACAAATGCAGGTATGTTTAATTGCATAATAAAAAATTGTTATAGTTAAAAAAAATTTAGAGTCTATAAAATTTTTACTTTAAGTTTTAGCATTTTTATCGAAATAAAAAATATTTTTTGTCTTTGTTTTTATGTACGTGACATTGAAGCCTACGACGCCTTTATCAGCTGTAATTTTTTCAGTTTGGTAAATCAGTTGGTTTTAATGTAGTCCTAAAAACGGAAACATGCAAATTTTGACTTTAACAAGTTATTACGCGAAAACTATGAGAAACAAAAAAAAACTTCATAAGAGCTAAATTTAGTCACATATTGTGTCTAAAATAAGAAAAATAAAATATCTGGTAAAAATTAAAAATAAACGCATACTGATGAAAATTGCGATAGACCACGCCCTTACACGCGCGGATAACGTACGTTCTAAACACACGCTAGACTAGAGGCACTTACTCACTATGCGGTGTAAGAGTAAAGCTGGAATTACAGTAGCTTGACGACCACGACACCGCTGTTCAATGCAGCACGGCCTCACTTGTGTTCGCAATATCACGACGAATTGACTCCGACAAACTCTGTGTGGCTGTCGGTGAGACGTTATGCGACAAGTAAACAATTCATGTTTAGAGCCACTGCGAATGCGTAAACAAACAAATCTAACGGCATACTTACGAGAGTATTTTTGAAACATTAATTTATTTAACATTTCGTTTATTGATTATGTGTTTATGACGTTTACAGTTTACATAAATTACGTAATTTGCATTTCCTTTTTATGCTTCAACAGCAGTATGGAATTGCAACAATCTATACTTTTGTAACGTTGTATTTGCATTATTTGTGTAGCGAACTGCGAGATTTCAATCCGAGCCAGAATTTTTAAGCTTTCAAAAGTCTGTTAAGGTTTTATTAAAAATTTTATTTATATCTGTTAGATTGTCAGGGTTGCGAATTTGCCGGGCTTCCTTGGTTCTCATTGGCTCTTGTAAACATATTTTACCGTCGTGATCGTCGGGCTACTGTGATTCCAGTAACCATTGTTTCCCACAATTGTAAGGCCAGTGCCATACAAGCAACATTGTTAGCTTCGTTTCAACGCCTGATTGTGGAAACTTACCTGTCAAACATAGCATTCACCTCCTGTACAATAACGGAATATTCCTCACAGAAAAGGTAAAACACATAAACTGCGATGCGTTTATACCAAATCTCATTTTATTGTTATAATACATAACACATAACCTGTGACAATACATGACGGTAATCACGATATCTCGTATAGAAGGTTCGGGATAAAACTTTCAGCCAATAAGTATCTTTCCGCACGTAACACCTCCCGACAGGGGTGTCTAACATATCTGGATACGTCACTTGAAGTTTGCGCGCGCAAGAAAAATTGTGTAGTCGATAGGAACCTTTGTACTTTGATAAAAAAAAATATTAATTTGATATAACACAAATATGACGAGTTTAATTGATTTTGTTTCAATACTGTTGCCTTTAATTAATAAAATGCAATGAACTACATTCGTCAATTCGCTGCCAACCGTACAACAAGTAAAATTACTACTGAAAATGTTATATTACATGAAGAAATGGCTAGCGAATATTTCCAAAGGTTAAATATTTAGTGCTAACTTTATCCCGAGTGACCTGTACCACTGAATTCTGTATCCTAACCACTCCACCACCGACAGGTTTGAAGCACGCAACTCAAACGTAATACGTTAATTCTAGCCAGTCCTTTATGTCTTCTCGTTTCGTTCAGAACTTTCCACAGAACTTATGTTTGTAAGGTACAGTAGCGGTGGAGAAGGGAGGACAGGGGGACACTGTACCTCCCTTAGAACAGAGGGCAGTTACAGTATAGGCATTTGTACCCACCCTAAGCTTTAATATTCAAAAAATTTACAATTAATACCAGTTGTATATTAAATATTTAGACTCAAAAACTACTTAAGTAGCACCAATTTGTACATTAAAATCCTAATTTTCCCGGGTAGGGTAACCCCGGACCCCTCGCTTTTGTAAGTCGTTACAGGAAAAAAACTAGGAAATAAATTTCTGCCAACCATCCTGTGCCCCTCCCCTCCTTGCAAGAATACCTCCCGCCGCCACTGGTAGACTAAGCAGGAAGTGTATTCAATTTCGTTCACTTTCAAATTGTCAAGTAATTTCCGTGTAATTTTACAACGCATACTTTATGTGAATTATTTACCTAGAAACTGCATCTGTGTTATAACAGACCTTAACTCGACACATCAACATTCTGACATATTAATGGAGAACAATTACAAGATATCTTATCGCTTTAATAGGTGCGATTAGAATGTCCGCAGTTGGATAAGGCCTTACAAGTGCTGCAAAGAGCACAAGCAAAGAACTTACACACGTAACCGTCATCAAAATGCATTTTCCCAATTGTGTGCTGTAAAGCACTATGGCATATTACACAGACGACACACTGCCTAAACTGCCGTGGCAAGCGACATAAAAAAGTCCTTGGCTGCCGCATGGACGGTGTTGTATCGAGTTGCGCCTATTATTTTCTACGTGAAACCACGAAACTAATTTCTGCTGCTGCTACATACGAAAAGAACACACACTTGAAACTATGCTTCTACAATTTTAAACAATCAGCACGCTGTTAGAAACATAATTTTCGGGCGTCTCAAAATGGCTTTTAAAAACGGCTTGAACGAGTAGTATGCCAGCCTAGCACGGACATGTAGTATGCCAGCCTAGTGTGAACGAGTAGTATGCCAGCCTAGCACGGACTAGCAGTATGCCAGCCTATCACGGACTAGTAGAATGCCAGTGTATCGTGAACGAGTAGTATGCCAGCCTAGCGCAGACGAATTGTATGCCTGCCTAAGAGAGAAATCATCGGCATTATGGCCACTCATTCCTTTTTGTGCTATTTTTGCGAGTTAATTTTTTAAATATTGGAAGGTAGCGGATATCGCAAAACCTTTACATAGAAATGGTGGAAATTATTTGTACTATGCAGCCTATTTTTTTTTTTTTCAAAATGTAAGTTCATATAATTTTTTACTATTTATAGACTGTGAACATTTAATTAAGTCGATTATTAGGTAAAATCCATAGAAAACTATGTTGAAAAAATTAGGTTACAAAGTACAAACAATTGCCAACATTTCTATGTATCGATTTAGTGATGAGAAGAACATCGTCCAGGCATGATTCCCAATGCAGGGTATCGAACCCGGATGTCTTCGTAGGGAGGAGAGTGGTCAGACCACTCGGCCGGCGCGGCCCACTTATCGGCATTTAAAGTGCTTACAGCAAAAGTTAATAATTTATAAACAAATATATCCTCAATATACAATCGCAAGTGAACTTTCAAGACAAGACACTAGATAACCTCGTTTTCTCCTCCGGTCAAGCGAAATAGATTCTTTTATCTTCTTCATTAAATACACAAACATAAGTACGTAACAAAAGAAAATTTCACTTGCTGTTTTAATTAGCTCCTACAAACTACATGCATGAATCCCTCTTTTATTTTTTTTGCGTAGCGTAAGCATATCTTAAATTTCTTTACCGCTACGTGACAGCAAAAACTGAATGCAAGAATTTTCGAGATACTGGAAAATTATGTTTCGTATATGTTCATACCATATGAAAAATCTAAACGAAAACAACCGCTATTATTTTGGGATAGTAGTTTCTTGTAATAAATTAATAAGAACTTGCGTTATCAGAAGTTTATATGCATGTCATAATACCTGTTATAATAACATACTGAATTAGAGGGACAATCTTTCGTATTAGCCATGTTCTTGACTTATAATATTAAGTCGCGTCACTACTTTATTGTCTTCCGACATCTTGGCAATTGTTACAACTGACGAAACATCGAAACGCAAGAAAGAAGTAATGCGACTGAATCCCAAAAGCTATGACCATGCAAAACTCTTGTAATTTTAAAAGCAAACAATTTTACAACATAAGCGTTTTTATATCACAAAGGTTTGTGTAATTTTAAGATATTCTATGTAATTTTTACAAAACCAACACGCAGTGTGTGATTTCGTACTCATCGAGAGCTAGTAATTGTTGTGACATTCTTCAAGGGCAGCTGCTATCAACAACTACGCGAATTCAGCTATACAAACTCTTAATATCTTGATATTGATTGTTATTTAGATAAATACGACACTCGCTGAGCTTAACATGTGTAAAAGCTTCCAAACGCTGTCTTAAAACAATTCTCTGAGGTTCTTGTCGACAGATGTCTGGCGCTTGTGCCAGAGAAATACATAGTCCACGGTGGCTGTGCGAGTGATCTACAGGAACACTTTTCTTCAAGGAAGGGCCGCGGTGGCCGAGAGGTCAGACAATTCGCCTCCCACCAAGACGATCCGGGTTCGATTCCCGGCGTGGTCGGTCCCCGGATGTGGGAATCATGCCGGACGATGCCGTTGGTCGGCGGGTCCCCGCCCTTTCATCCCGGCACTGCTCCATACTCACCTCATGTCACCCCTCATCAGCGCTAGAGACCTCGATGTTGAGCGCTGACCAAAAATCTCTCACTCACTCCTTCAAGGAAAGTGCATGGGCTTTCTCGCGGCTATCCTGATTTTTCTCTGCAACTCAATTCATTCGTCTGTCCATCTCGCTGTCATTTCGTGCTTAGGCTAACAGCCTCTAACTGAAAAACTGAACCGGAATTCCAAACGTACGTCGTAGCGAGAGAGTGTAGCCATGCTCATGAATCATGGTGGATCCAGTGGGATCAGGGCATATGGGCCTTCAACTCTCGACCTACTGGAGAATTATATGAAGCTCGTTGATTAATATTATGTGAGAATTCATCCATATAGGTTAGCTCCTCCTAAAATGGAAGTTTTGAGATCTCAAGTTCAAGAACTCCAAAAAAATTAACAAATAAATACCAAGTAAAATATTGAAAAATATTACCTAGCACTTTTCTATTGTTTTATAAACGACAACACATAAACAACACAGCGCGAGCGAGGTGGCACAGCAGTGACACGTTGTACTCGCATTCGGGAGACCTAGGGTTCGATCCCTGGCTCCGACCATCCTGATTTCAATTTTCCATGGTTTCCCAGAATCACTTCAAGCGAATACCGGGATGGTTCCTTAATAAAGGCCATGGCCGACTCCTCTCCCCATCTCTGATGACCTCGTTGTTGACGAGATGTCAAGCACACTTACATTACCATTAACAACAGACACAATCACTGTTATACGATTTTGAGTCACAAAAATATTATAGAATAGTGATTATAAAATCGATACCACAGATTAGTTATAGATCAAAATTTTTTGTTAAATCCGGTTACTAATTTAAATTAATTGATATGTTTCCAGAGGTAGGCCCTACCACAATTATAAAGAGAATTGGAGGCATAAGCTTAAAAGACGAACCGGACTTTTTTGTATATAATAGGTTTTCACTTTTAAACCATAACTTACACTCTAAAATGTTACAATTTCTTAATTCAGTGTATTCAATTTTTTTTTGTTCAGAAATTGTTTCGTGCGAAGACCCCCCGGACGATTTGTTTTCGGCTTGGTATGTGGATACGTCTACTTTTTAAGGCATGGCCCCCCTCTATATGACCCAGAGCTGAATCGGCCCTGGCCCACAATAACACAGCAGTCGTTATGCTGGATGGAGTTGCTCGAATAGTGTTTGTGGCCGAGTACTGCACAGACACTAGTTCTCGAACCCTCTACCTGTTGTCACCTATGGAAACTTGCTACTTCCGTCTGTGTTTTGTTGCTAATGTTTTCTGTGTTCGTTTCTATTTCAGTCATGGTGCTCCTTTGTGTTTTCGTTGTTTTCGTACAGATTTGGTCACCATTACGGTTCTAAAACTTCCAGAAAAATTGGTGAAATAAAATAAACAGGGGGGATAAAATCACGTTTTTTGTGGAAAAATTGGAAAAAATTCTTTAAAACCATTGTGAAACTATACTAAACCTGTTGTTGCTAAATAATATATAGTAACTTATACAAGATAATAAAAATTAAGAGAAGAGCGGAGGATTGGCATGTCTGATTCATTCTGAACGTTTACTATAGACTAACAAGGCGTATGAATGTGGAATGGAGACAAACATGAGAACTTTACAATAAGATAAGGGGAATTACAGAAGCATCAGATTGCTGTAACTGTATTAACTTGTTTACTAGTAATCAGGAACACACCTGTCATCGTAAGATGTAATTGAACACCTGGCAAACAGCAGTCAGTGTCAAATTTCACATGTAAATTATATGTCTGAAAAAACACTACCCCCTGTAAACACTTGTTTTACTTATTCCAAGCCGATAGTTTATGAGAAAGGAAAGACAAGTAATTCTGCAATACGCGTATTGTTTATTTCACTGTACTAAGTTTTGTGTTGTTCTTTTTTAAACTGTGTTACATTTACTGATTATTTCATTTTCGTGGTACTGGTAGGGTACTATGTGTATCGACAGATTTGTAATTCAAAAACTGTATGGTTATTTTATTGCATTTTTTTTTTAATTTTTCACCTTGATAAAAAATTCAATTTTGCCCATTTTCACATCAAAGGAAAAAAACAAGTTTCCTTGTATTGTACCCAATTTTTCCGGTTTTTTCGAAGCTTCAGAACCCTAGTCACCATTATCACGCACTTTGGTTTGTTCTTTCCGTTTGACTTTATTGTGTCGTTTTCCATTACGTATCGACTGTATTCATATTTAGGAATTATTATTGTATGTTACGTGTATGATTGGACAATAGCTGATTCGGACTTACAACTTTTTGATTTGTGTTATTTGATCGTGTTAAGTACTTTTGTGTTATTGTGGGTTTTTATAGACTTGGCAACATTCTCTTCCAAAAAACAGTGTAGTGTCCAAAATAATGGCCTAGTTTGTGAAACACCTGCCATTGCAAAAATTATTCAAAGCTAAACGCCCATTACTGGTCTTAATCAAAATAATTCTTCAACAACATAGGTTGTTTTTTATCAACACCAATGGTGAAGCCTACTTAATTACGTCATTTCCTTTATTTATCTTCCAATATAAACACTACAGTTTACGATGTGTGCCGCAAATTGATGATCATATCTACCATGTCTTACACTAACCACAAGCCTAGCCTCGTCTCATAAATTTTGATTAAATAATATTAGGTTGTTCCATTATTTGAAGTTACCTTACGCAATGCTCTACGAACTGGGCAAATTACGAAACTGGCCGTGATTGGTTAATTGACTAGTCCCTGAGACTCGTGACACAAATCTGGGGGAAAATATTCATCGAGCGGCTTGTGCTGTGCATGAATAGGCACAATATTCACAGCTTATGTTAGCTATCTCACAATGGGTTTTTAAAGAGACTGGGTTTGTTCCGTTCAGCGTCTCTTTATGCTTCTCACGTTTTGCGAGTGCACGACGTCAAAATGACCCAAGTCGAAAGGAACACGATGCGAATGGTACGCCTAAGGGCTCTCGTAGTGAAAAATATGGAAATAAAAATATGTATGTGAATAAAATTACAGAGCTTTGGTAGCATGAACAGATGCATAGGTTACAGGTAAAAGTATAAGAATTACTACGGTCCAATCTGCAATTTCTCTATAATTACCAATGTTAGTGCAGTGGTTAGAGCACTCACCTCCCACCTACTTGATACGGGTTCGATTTCCGGCGGACCAAAAGCTAAATGCACGAGGTTCCGGCGTCAGAGATTGTGCCTCTGAAGTTCGTAACACGTATAAATAAATTTAAGTATTCAGCGTTTATTTATCTACCGCGCACTCTTAACTTGGCATGCTTCGAAAGTCTCGAAACTGAACACTGATACGTCAATACAAGAATTTGCCGTCAGTCACTAAATAATACGATTAATGTTTATCGCATTTTAGTTGTTTTATTTAAAACACGATTTTAAATTTTATACGAAGTAGGGCATAGCCAATACGATATGCAAACGTCACAAGCAGACAACTTCGACCTCGAGGCATTTTGACCTGACGAATAAATCGTCCTGCGCCAGCTTGTTTCCTGTGAATAGAATCCACAAGAGACGAAAGATCAAGAAGAGAGACCGAATGGAACAGACCTACTGTGCCGTTACAATAACGGCCTTTACCTAAGAACGTCCCAAAAACATGGCACTACCACCCATAGATACAACGTCTGTGCCTAGGTCTTTCTGCAGCAAACCTGTAATCTTGGCCCGAGTTTCCACAGCATATGGTGCAATATGTCTTACATTGTTGTATGCAAGGTCGTAGGTGCACACCTACAAGCTTCTTTACTCAAATGCCTACTGGCAGCGAACATACCTGCGAACTACAAATTAACGACTTCCTATACTCGCCGCGAGTTTTACTGCAATGTTACAAAAAGATTGACGAGAGAACACTACAAACATAGCGAGATATTACTTAATTTCTAGGCGCGCATTTAAAGAATTTGGATGGAATTAACTGGCTGATAAACCGACTCGCTAAATGAAATCATGCACCCATTGAGAATATCAATATATTTTAAGAACATTTGTGTCCAACCCCTTGGTTCAGTGGTCTTGGCCGGTGAACCAAGTGTCCTGGGATCGACTCCCGGCCTGGGAGGTGACAATTACCTGGTTTCAGGACTACGTGTTGCGTTTGATACAACATAGTTACGTAGACATGCTAGCAGCACGGACAAATTTATGTCTGTTTGGGAAGTGTTTGGCGAATTTGTTAATAAATTCACAGGTGCCCACAATATTGGCGAATATAGTACCGTAGACAAAAAACGAGGGTTTAAGAAGTCTATGAACTTTCATGGGAGCATTCCAAACAAACACACAGAAAGCAATGTTACTTATTACCCTACTCAGAATTTTAAATAATAGTGTACTTTGTACTTAAGTGGCGGTGAGAGGGTTTCTCGGCCATGTAACAAACGAGGTTTTGAAAACCGGTGATCGCGATGTGAGATAAAATAACATCACAACGTCCATACCTGAACTGAGATTCGAACCCAGGACCCCTCGCACCGTAGACCGGCGCCTAACTGACTGTACCACGGAGGCCGGCTACGTGTTAAGAGTGCGTGGTAGATAAATAAACGCTGAAAACATCAATTGATTTCCATGCTTTTTCGAAGCAAATACGAATAAAATACTCAATGACAATCCTAGATAATGGTATTTGCCAACTTTATGAGTAAATATTTATCCAGAATTACTAATTCGTTACGCCTGATCTCTTGCGCCACAGTTAAGTGCACGAGGTTCGGGCGTCACGAGATTGTGCCTCAGAAGTTCGTAACACTGGAAACTACTTTACTTAAAACGTTGGCTAAACTATTGTCTAGGATTGCTATTGTTTAAATTTCACAAATTGGCTTCAAGAAACCTAGAGTTGTAGATTAGTGCTTGTAGCGTTGAATTATGTACCACGCCCTCTTAAGTTATTATTATGTTCTGAACCTCGCTAAATGTGGAATCCTCGAGAATGTTTCTACTGAAAATTATTACATTAATAATGTTAACTTCCAATTGTAACAGAGGTTCAGCAAATATGCAGAATTTCCTATGCAAATTATCATAGGCAACTGACCCGTCGGATTTTAATTGGTAGAATAATTTATAAAATGGTAATAAAACTACATGTGTAGAAACAATAAGCAAAAGTTGAATTTATCTAAAAAAACTTACAACATTAAACGAGTTTGGTCACTGGAACACAAGTGAGGTGTCTGTAATAAAGAAGGCTTTCGTCAGCTAAGACATTCCTTCCATCAAACAGTTTTTCTGGTTCCATAATGTCCATAGGAGATACAAACAAAATTTTATACCGGTATCTCAATTCTTCACCAACTTATGAATTTATTTCTAGATCTGGACTGATATCACTATGAAATAAATAACTGCTGTGTTATCTTTGACTCTGTGTATAGTAAATATTATAAACAAGTGTAATGTAAATAGTTTCAATTATTGGTAGTAAGAGAAAATCATATGAGTTAGACGTAAAATAAAACAAGAACGAATTTCTCTTAAGAATATACCTGCAATTATCTCATAATGCCATTTTCTTACTAAGGCCTTTACTCCAGCCGACTCCTCAATTTTAGTTTCCCCCATGTCAGGAAGAAAGAAAAGTATACTTCAATGACGGCAGCACAGAACAGAACACGGGCTAAAGTAGCAAAATATCGAAGTACGGATATGTTCTTTGTATAAATAAATTACGTCTATCTGTGCTAAGTAAGTCCAGTAATCCGTGTTGACATTTCATAGTGTTAATGAGCAATATGCAAGTCAGATTAGTCAACGATAAAACACTTTTTTTATTAGCACTGTTTTTAATTCAGCATTACGTCCTTTACACAGCGAGGTAATTACAAACGGCGACACACAACTTGATACAATGACAGGAGATGAGAGAGGAGTCGGCCATGGCCTTTGTTATGGTACTACCCCAGCATTCGCCTGGAACGATTTCAGGAAAACTTTAAAAATGAAATTATGACGGTAGGAGCCGGGAGTTGAACACGAGTCCTCCTGTACGAGAGTGCAAAGTGTAATTGTTGGCCGCCATACTCGGCTTAGCACCTTAATTATTTAAGATATTGAAATTAAATTGTTCTCGCGTATTTGAAACATGAAACCAATTACTGACTATTGTTTCCTAAATATTTTTAATACATGTGTGTTTAAAAAAGCCTAGATTATTTAGAGCAGACATAATATTACTTAAATTATCTGAACGAATACGGAGATGGTTTTCATCTAATGTGTGTTTACAGTTCGTTAGGATTGTTAAATAGGACTGTGTACTTAACAGTGGGACGGTGTTGTGGCGGGTCACGCGAATACTTTTTTACGCGAAACCGCCGAACTTATTCTTATTGTTGTTATCTATGAAAAGATCACCCACTTGAAACTACGTATGCCACTTTTGTAACATTCAGAATGCTTGTTAGTAACATGATTTTTGCGCCTCTGGAAATGGCTAAAAACTGCTTATTTAGACTGCCATAACTCTGAAAATACGACCTCAATCTGTAAATTGCAAAATGAGTTGCGTGCATTGGTCTTTACTTCATACAATGTGAAAATAAAATTATAGGGTCACCGCTTAAAGTCCCACAGGAAAAGAGTTCTATGAAAACATTGCACGCCAGTTTAGCGCTGCGAATAGAGACCATGTGCCTATCGTCTAGAGTGGTACTATGGCTCTTATCACTCCACTGTTCCCGCGCGTCAAACGTGGAAATTTCAAACCAGTACACAGTACTCTTAATATAAGGGTTTCTTTGGTTTCAATATAGTAATTAAAAATAACAGCTTTTGAGTATGGGTAAATACTTATTCATGTCAAACTATTTATCACTTAATATAGTGGCGGCATGCATATTTAAAGTACGTTGGCTTCCATAAGAAGATGGTAAGATCAGTGGGCCTTGCGTCTCGTCGACAGCGAGATAATATGAAGCCGGAGACACAAAACTTGGTACAATGACAGGAAATGGGAGAGGAGTCGGCCATGGCTTTTCTTAAGGTACCATCCTAGCATTCGTCTGGAGATATTTCGTAAAACCATGGAAAACCGAAATCAGGATGGACAGAGGCGGGAATCGAATCCAGGTCCTCCCGAATGTGTGTCCAACGTGTTACCGTTGCGCTACCTCGTTTAGTTTCCCACAAGAAACAAATCGTCGTCAGCGAGCGAATATTCATTATTCATCACTTATCGCAACCTCGTGAATTATGTATGTACAAACTCCTATATGGATCAAAATATTTACTGTCAAACACTAATTGCGTACGAATTTTCCGTTATTTGACACAATTCCTCTTGGAAATTTTTAGAATGCATTTTTTATGTACGTGTTGACTACAGGCAGTTCTACTTGTTTTCCCTTTACTGTTGTTCTTGATTCACTCTTCGTTTTCTGAGACAAAACAGCACTGCAGTGGCGTGTGTCCACAATATTTCGTTAAGCCCTGATATGTGTTCCGATTGTTCACTTATTGTTGTCTAGCTTTATCGACTATAACTAATACACGTATTTTTTATAAACGGGTTTCGCACACATGCAAGTACTTGCACGGTTGTGGTTTCACTAAGATTAGCTTTAGTACACCATTTACATATTTTTACTGTACAGGTATAGGATGTTGGGTTTTAATATGAAACTGGAGCGTAAACATGGTAATTTATCGCACGTAAGATGAAGTCAAGTGTGTAATAATGTGAACACGGTAAAGTGTGCAGTTTACAATCCCTGGTCATTTTCATCACATTTCTGTTAATTTGTAACTATGCGCACCTTGTTGAAGTGAACATACCAGTGTAAGTAATAAACTTGAATTAACTCTTATTTTAAGGCGTGAGCTCACAATGCAAAAAATGTATTACAATACGGCTGTCGAAGTGCTCCCTTTACAGTTGACAGCCTATGCAGAAAATGAAGCGCATCAACTGAATGTCAGAGCAAAAGGAAGAATCCCGAGGAATCCCCCTACCTGAGAAAACTTCGACCACATTTATCTTTCTGGACTGTACATTTCTGAACAGTTTCACTGTACGAGACTGTATGTCTTCTGACAAACCTGTTGTTCCTACGTTTCACAAGGCACGAAACATTTCTTAAGCACAATCACTTAAACACACAAACTCATTGTATACACGTAATGCAGTCCTATACGACGCTTTGAAGATATCTAGTTCGTGACGCAGGGACGCAACAATCTACATCTGTCTGCTTAATTTTTAGTCCTTAAAAAACCTTTACTTATTGTAAGCTTAAATTAAATAATTAAATATTAACGCGCAAAAATTTAATTTCGAAGCCACTAACTAAATCTCAATACAATGCAGGGTTTCTGCCTACGAGGCCCAAAGTAATTTTCTCGTAGATGCAGAAAGATTTGACTGCTGCTCAGACAACAGTAATTTTGCAGTCGAATCATCAGATTTGTTTTCCTACAAAAATGCTTAGTGGTCTTAAATTCAGTGCTGTGTGTAACGCAACCTGAGCTGACTATCCATCTTTTGTGATTGTGTTCACGAAGTTAACTTAATCAGAAGGATTACCGTGGCTGTGATATCAGCTTACATCAACTGATGGTTGTTATTATAGTTTCCACTTTAAAGAAATCGTAATTCCACGTAGCCTAACAACAGAAAATCTTTACATTCAAAAGTAATTTTTTGAAAGAGACGTTGAATTATATCACTTCAATTTTTGTAATGTTTTCAGATTTAATTCATTCGATCATATGTTTTACTATATAAATTGCAAATCAGATTCTACGTAATATTCAAACACTAGCTAATGTTCTGCTTGAGTTTTACATTCCTCCCGTGTAATTTAGAAATAGGAATCCAAAAACGTAGTACTGTCACATTAAGTGTTGTGTATTTCTTACGTTTATTTATACTTGAACTGATAGTGATTAGCATATATGAATGTAAACTTCCAGAGTCAATCTAGGTGGCATAGTTGGTTAAGTCAGTGAAATGGCTTTATGGAAGACTGGGTTTAGATTTACGGCTCCAGCTGTCGTGAGTTCTGTTTTCCACGGTTTTCAGAATTCATTCAAGGTGATTGCTGGGACGATTCTGAATGTGGACGATGGCAGCGACATTGTTTCTGCTTCTACTGACCTCGCCGTCGACAAGATAACCCAATCTATCTGCTGCCCTTTAACTTACATGGATGCAGATAATTTAACTATTACGCGTAAAATGCAAATCTTGTTGCGTTATGTAGCATTAGCAAGCGTGGCGGAGCAGTAGTTAAACTATCTTCGCATTCGAGAGGATCCGTGTTCGATCCCCGGCTCTCGACATCTTGAATTCCATTTTCCAGAGTTTACTGAAATCACTCAAAGCGAATGCTGAGATGGTTCTATTAAACCGGCCCTGGTCGATTCCTCCCCCCCCCCCCCAATCCCCCGTGTACCAATACCATTGTCTTGCGTTGTTAGAGGACACGCAAAGCGATCAAAAAATAATGTGCACAGAATTACTATAAAAGACTGGAGGGTTTTAAAAACTTCTGATTAATAAACAACGTCTCTAACAAAAAATTAAGACCAACATCGAAAAAAAAAAAAAAAAAAATATTGCACAAACCTTACGCTAGACTGAACTTCCCTCTACCATGCCAGATGGCAGCACTAGCTGTGTTCACAAAATGATTACTAAGCAGCATGAAGGTAAGAGTGTACTTGTTGCCATGCAGCGTGTGATATGAGAGCATTGTCATACAGAACCACAAGGTCACCAGAGAACCAACTATTAGCGTCAGTTCCAGGGTTCAGAATATAAGAGCGAAGGCCAGCTAGTTGTTTCTATAGGTTGTTCAGAATTAACTGAGAACTGCTTACCATTTTCTATGAGTTATTAGACGTCTATCTTTACTATTTTAAATACGTACATTTTCTTCTAACTAAAAGTTAGTGTATATATTTCACAACTTTCAAAACTTTACTTCTATAGCCCCAATAAATCATTTTTCGATTAATTAAGTGTTGTGGAGTGCTCACTTTAAAGTCAGAATAGTGAAAAACTGTAATTTATTACTTGATTAACTCCGAATCTAATACACGTTGCGCTAACAAAAACACTTAATTCATATAAGAATACAAACCAATATATTGTGAAGTACCTTGAATAATGGGGTAGAATTACACACTACTGCTGAGACCGGCTTCAAATGCCGATATTTTCAAACCATTACGGTGTCGGTAAAACATACCGCATTCGAGAGTGACAACACTCTCTTCCCCCACTGCCGAACTTAATAAATGAAATAACAACTCACTAAAATTAACCGGTAGTATAGCATTCATCATGAAATCGGATTTAATCAGTCCGTGGATGTTTAACGGTTTTGCCCGAGCGTATGAAAACTCCAAGAGTTGTATGTCGGCGCCCTATAAGCATATTATTATTGTATACTGTACAAACACGGTAGAGTTAACCCCCGAAAACATATTTTCTTTTGTGTACACACGCGGGAGCCAATGTTTGTTCACTTGTAACCCGCTCTCTCGTGGTTTTCGTCCACTGGCGAGTGGCGACTGTCTACCCTGCTCGAGAGAACCGTACATCTGAGTAGCCCCGACGATTTGAATATTTAGAAATATCGGACGGAGGTAGAGTGTTCTTGCAACAGGTTTTCAAGCGGTTTCAAACAGCTTCAGCTCTATCGAGTAGATCGAGTATGGTTTCCGCAAGCGCCTAAAGTGAATAGATGTTACTAATGTAGCTGTTCCCACACATAAAACTAAGGTAATGCTATGTTCCATTTGTTGGCTTTACAATAACGTAAGTTAAAGAAAGAGCAATTCTGTGTTTCGGTGTTGACGAGATTGCAGGAAAATCTTACATTTGTAAACGTTATTGCAGAAAATTATTTTACTACTCACAGAGTTGATGAATAACCGTATCCATCAATTTTGGTTTTCTATTCAAGTTCACAGAAACCTACCAACATTACAGAAAAAAAAATGTTCTATATATTCATAAGCGCACAGATTACATAATAATTACGTGGTGCTCTATGTTGCGTTTACCATTTCATAATAATCACGCATGTGTATGTAACTGAAGTTCTCAGCCCGTAACGATTTTCGAATAAATATTCGGAATATCCAGCTCACGAGAGTATTTTTGTATTCGTCGTCATATTGGTAGAGGAGTAATAAGTACCTTCTTTATAATGACTCGTTGAGGGCAGGTCCATTTCTTCGAGAGTGAACAAGATTTCTGCTGTAAACAATTGTCGTTATTTAAACCAGTGAACTGAGCTGCTTAGGTTTATTATTATTACATGGATGGCGTGAAATTATTGTTACTTTATAAGTAGCTACACGAATTTTATCTTCTCAACATACTTCCTTCAGACAAGGTTGTTCCGAATCTTCGATTTATTGTTTTTTCTGCTCACTATTTACTTGAATTTAAATTGTTCTCTGTCTTGCATCACGCCTGAATATGTCATGTCTGCGTCCTAAGTTTTGCATTTTTCTGCAGTCCACTTCATGTTCAGGATATTATCTTTGTTCTCTAACACAAGTAGTGTGTGTCCGGCATTAGCTTTATACTGAACTAGAAATTCAGTCGAAGTTTCTTTATGTCTAACACAATGTTATATCTCTGTTAGGTGTCTTGTCTACTCCGCAATCTACATGGCCTTCTACTGTCCAACTAGATTCTAGAACTGTTTTCATTATTTGTCACTCGAGTCCGTGTCATAATACACCTTACGGACTTACTACTAGCATATATAATGTTATAATGGTTTCTATTTTGATAGAAATGTTAAAATAATGTCTCACTTTTGTGTAACGTGATAAGCGTGCCTTCTTGTAGATGTTTAGCTGTTTCATGCTTTAGTATTATTTCCTAAACATTTTATACGCTTTTTACAAACACATCTTTAGAAGCTAGTATTTTCGTAACACAACAGGTGAAAATTTGTTTGAGCCTTAATCTGCAACTTTATGTATAAATACTTTATATATACTATGTACATAATGTATGTTTGTGTAAATTTTTTACTTAAATACTAGTTTTACATATTTGAAGAAAAAGTTTTTAAGAATTTTCCTTTGATTTTTGTAATACATGTCAAACCAAATCTTGACACCCAGTATTCGAAGACATACTTTTAGTACAAACATTTCAAATTGTTTATGCACATGGAAAATACGTGCGAAATTAAAGCACCTTTCACTTACGCATGATGAACAAATAATTCCGTTTAGTACCTATCATCAATAAAAAAAAATTATCGTTAACAAAATTAATGACGCGCATGTAAATCACCTCTGTGAAGGATTGGAATAAAAACTTAACAGTTTTAAGTACTCAGCAAATAGCATGGGACGGTCTTCTTTCAGAGGTTGGCAGAGAAAGCGGTCAATGACCGCGAACCAGACACAGGGTCGTAATGCTGTAGTCACAATAGCGCGGCAGACACGACGCGAAGAGCCTGACGCGAATAAAAAATTATGTCCGCCAATCAGCGTCGAGACTTCTGTGATGTTTTATATTTTACACGCATCGTGGACGCGACAAAGCTGAATGACTAAAATAAATGTTGTGCCCAAATGTTGATGCAATTGGTAGTAAATTGCATTTATGTATTTTACGAGGGATTTTTGTTTGTTATTGTAAGGAAATCGTAACGTTTTTAAAGAGACCTTTGTTTTTACGACATCATTTTACATTTCGGAACAGCAGTTGATATATTTTATTAACGAAAAAAAAACTGAAATACTCTATAAACATCTCTGGCTGTCGTAAAATATGTTAGTATGCAGAGGCAACGATCTATTTACATGTATTATTTTGTTGGTATTTGTTGCGTATCAGCGAAACTATCCTTCGCAATGACAAGAATTTTTATAGTCGCGTCGTGTCACTGTGATTCCAACATAAATGCTGTGTGGCATGTTTCTTTGTGCCGGCTCGCGGACACAAAAGACTCCGCACAAATGCTGTAAGCCGAGCTGAATAGTCAGCTCTCGCATGCCATGTTCGCCGCGCACACGTGCATCATTAGGCGAGGATTGACGCGCACGTGCAATATGACCGGCGGCGCATAACGTCGAGGTTTCATGTCGCTTCCACGGGAAACAATTCTTCAATACTGACTGAACAAAGGCTCGTTGAAGACCTTTGTCTAGGCGGTAGTTAATTGTCCACGGTCAGGTAGTGGCAGTGACGTGCTTATGTTCCACGTAACACGATCATCCAAGTACTCTCCACGCACACTTCCACCAGCTCTATACCGCCGACATTCCTGGCCACTTTTACTACAGAGTTTCCCGCTTTGTGAAACCTGCAGGACGATTAAATATCGCCACTTGCTATTTGCACCGACGCAGTGCAACACAAGTGCAGAGAAAAGTTAAATGCTTCTTCTGTGGCATTTATTGAGCATATAATGCCAATGCACCCATAAAAGGCGATATTTAATAGCCCCGTGGTGTCAGATGCTGCAGTTAACAGAGGGCGAGCTCACTGCAAAATTTTCATTGTCTTAAAAATGTATACATTTGTACGAGATATGGCTTGTTTTATACATATATAGATACAATTTTTTACAGTAATGACAATTTTCTGGCTTGCATAGTTTTTGTATAATGGCAGGTCAAAACCCTAATTTGCATAAAACGATTTTATACAAAAAAAAAAAAGGAAGACCAACTGACTCACAGAAGTGAAATAATTCACGCTGAATAACAGTCTCATGGACTTATGTATAAAACAGCATGGGACCACGGCGGCCGAGTGGTCAGACCTCTCGCCTCCGACCCGGACGAACTGGGTTCGATCTCCGGCGGTCCCCGAATTTTCGCGTGTGTGAATCGTGCCAGACGACGTCACTGGTCGACGGGTTTTCTCGGGGATCTCAATTTCCACCGCCCTTCTCATTCCGGCTCTGTTCCATACATCGTGTCACCCCTCACCCGCCCTAAAGACCTCGACGTAGACAGCTGACCAAAATCTCTCACTCACTATCTCACTCACTCATATCTCTCACTCACTCTACAATAGTGCGACGCTGCAAGAGCGATCAGCGATCGCCGCATGCGAAATATCGCCGCTCAATTCTACAATACCACGACAGCTACGGGCCATTCCATGCCTTACACTGGCCTCTTTCGGCGAAAATGAAAGCTGAATGAGACAAATGCAGGCCAAAATTGGCGCGCTGGTATAGTTTTTAATGGAATTCGTGATGGATAATAACTCGACATCTTGCCGAAATATTTTTCTTTCACATTTACGTCCAGCTCTGTTGTTTGTTTACGTTGATGTTATTATTCTTCCTCCTAGCCGCGCTAATTAATTTACAAAATCTTATTATTCTTCCTGTTGCAAGCGACAATCGCAGCTGCGTTAGAGAATGTTCTACTGCAGACGTACGTGGCATAGCTGTTGGCGATCTAGCCTCTGATTGGCTTGTCATTTTATCGCTGTCGCAGCGCCGCACTGCTGTAGAAAGCGTTAAAGAGGAACGTTTCCTTGAAATCGTATTTCTAATTTAATTCCTCCATAAAGTAAATACTATGTTAATTATTGAAAAATGAAGCTAAGTGGAAAATAGAGAAAGTTTTAACAGTTATTTTAAGATCATATTTGTTTACTCATATGTACTGTCTGGATCTATGTAACCATAACTGGAGATAATATCATTATTAACTGAGTTCAGTTCTCAGGCAGTAAATACATGTAACAATCAGCTTATTTGAGCTTATGAAATTATGTTAAGTAATGCTATATTTCACAACTGGCTGTGAATTTCAAAATTAAGTAACTAATTACAAGAAAACAAACGTAAAATTAATAAATCCAGGAAACTACCAACTTAAGGGGCCTGTCTAACTGCGCTTCAAATGTGTTGCAGCGAGTTGCGACTGTTCATTTTTTTTTCAAACTATTTAACGTGCATTATATTCGTATATCTATGAAAAGAACACACACTTCAAGTCATGTCACTATAGTTTTAAAAAATCAGCGCATTTATTAGAAACATCAATTTCGGGCCCCTCAATTTGGCGAAAATTGGCTTTTCCAGTCTGCCGTATCTGGTAAAATAAAAATCGAATTCGCAAAACACATCTGTCGAAATAGCGTTAGATATGAAATGAGCTATGCTGCCCACAAATAAAATAAAACAGTTACCGATATAGGAAAAAGGATAATGGAAAACACTGCACGCCATCTGAGTGGCTTGCACGGAGACGCAATAATGCATTACATACGTCAGCCAACGACACTCTTACCGCTCCCGCCTCTCGCACACAAACGCAGCCTAGCTAGGGAGGCCCCTTAAGGGCGCGGTTCACCTGTTTTCAACGTCTTTATTTATTTTTATATTTGTACCAGATATTTTTTTCTTATTTTAGACATAAATTACGATGAAATCTTCCTCTTAGGAAACTTTTGTATCTCTCATAGTTTTTGCGTAATGAGTCATAAACCTCAAGATTTGCACTTTACGGTTTTAAGTATGCCACTAAAACCAACTGACATACCAAACCGACAAAATTCACAGTATATAATAATATTGTAGGCTATGATTTGACATATATAAAAACAAAAATAAAATAATTTTGTATGTAATAAAAATGTTGAATTTTGAAATGAAAATTTAAAAAGTATCACATTAAAAAAAAAATACAAAAAATATGACTAGATTCAGTTTCTTGGACGTACTCCATTGCAAAATTGAATGACTGTCAAAGACTTGGAATTCCATGTTGTGTATGTATCGTGCTGACTAAGCATACTCTGCTTATTTTATGGTTTTCTATTATTTGTTTAGTTTTCTTTGACAGTCATTCAATTTTGCAATGGAGTACGTCCAAGAAACTGAATCTAGTCATGAACTCCCATTGCACAGTTCTTTCAAAGATCACAAAAAAATATATATTTCTTTTGTTTTTATATATGTGTCAAATCATAGCCTACAACATTGTTGTATAGTGTGAATTTTTCAGTTTGTAGTGTCAGTTGGTTTTAGTGGGGTACTTAAAACTGTAAATTGCAAATTTTGACGTTTACGACTCATTACGCAAAAAACTATGAGAGATACAAAATTTTCGTAAGAGGAAGATTTAATCACAATTTATGTATAAAATAAGAAAAAAATATGTTACAAACATAAAAATTAAGAAAGACGTTGAAAACGGAGGAGAACCGTGCCCCTAAGACTTAGTTTGGCACGTCAATGTTACACCGATGTATTAACTGCAAAAATCGACTCTTCGTGTTACGAAGTAACTAACGTCCTTGTTTGGCGATGGAAAAATTTAGTTTCCGATCACAATTTTATTATTTAATTGTGAAAAAAAAAAAAAAGTTGCAACATGCTGCATTTTTCATAAGTTGAAGAACGCGTTCCATGTCAGTATTTGTATCTCGCAACACGGCTTCAATTACGTCAGGGTCAACATTTTCGCAGACATAGGACCTGGCCACGATCTAAGAGGAAGAGGTCTTGACACTGCCTATGCTCTCCAGCAAGAGAAAGTGACCGCTTCATGTCGCCGAGCGCTAGTAGTCATTTGGTGGAAGATTTGTCTTGTTTACATTTCACGTTTTAACATTTTTGCAATTATTTAGATAAAATAATGTTAATAAGATAAGCTGATATAGTATATATTAGTTCCGTGTACATAAATGCATTGGCATGTGTGGAACGGTTTATAAAAGTAGTCTGAAGAAATATATTGTGTATTATTGTTTTAGTGAACACATTCGAACAAAAACTATATTTCGTGCCCTACAAAATTTTAGAATCGTTGCAATGTGCGTCTATATGTAAAATATTAAAAAATTAAATTTTATTGTTGTAAAAAATGTGTTCCAATACAAAATTACGTTCCCATTTTATTCTTCGATATAATACTCGCAATTCCGGTAACAACTTCACATTTTAAGTTTAGCCAAATACAAAAACAAGACAAATCTTCCACTAATTTACTACTAGCGCTCGGCGACAAGAAGGAGTCACATTTTATTCCTCAGTGTCAAGACCTCTACCTTCATAGACCGTGGACCTGGTAAAACACCACTACCTGCTATTTGCAACAGCAGGGATTTTAGCCACGCATTGTGCGAACATAGTAAGTGAACTGTGTTTCGCATCAATAGACTACTCATCATTTTAAGTTGTCAGAAATCATGTTGTAAGTTTTCCGGATTTGAAACAGTTTTAAAATAAGTATACTAGTATTATAAATCCGAAATTCGTAATCACAAGATACAGGAGCAAAATACTTTTTATAGGACAGTTTCTATGCAGAGAAATATTTTATACCGAACTAGCAATTGTCACATAACACCTTCCAAGTGGACGTCGCGTTACGTCTCCCACTTCTGTGAGCACATATTTAATTCCATTACATCGCAACTAGAAGCAAGGCAGCTGCAAATTTTGCGTTGCGCCCATAAAAAGTGATTATCAATCTCCGGCCCAGATTCCCTATCAGATTTACTTAGTTCTTCAGCTGCGAGTAGATAAATGTACTCGGACAAAAGCAAGAATCTTATCGAGCGACTCTAAAGGCACTATAGATCGCAATTACACTCGCTTGTTTACTTACTGATAGATAGGACTGCGGCATTGTTATGTACCTGACTTTCTCGGAACATTGGTGCCGGAATGTTCGAGTACCACCGCTCTAGTTCATAGTGCACTTCTGATTAAACTACGAAGACACGTACAAACCTCTCACCAGAAGCTCGCTCTGCAAGGTGACGCTCCAAACTATACTCTGTGACTGTTCCGTAACCCTCCTGAATAAACATTTCGCATGCTCTACTGGTGTCCTCAAACTGAAAAGTAATTACGTAAGCATCGGGTGGGAGTAAAATATTCACCCAATGGATTTCGGTGAGTAATTAATAATAAAACGTGGCGTCTGCACCAAATATTAAAAAACAACAAAGAAGACAGATGTTAGAACGAATTCATCAAACCAAAAACAAAAAGTGTCATTTGCATATCTTCATGACTAATTCATACAACATATTATTATTAACTGAAGCAATATTTAAGGTTGTGACGTAACGTGGATTTATATTAATCATCGTTAATAGTAAAATTCGTTTAAAATGTCATACATATATAAACAAATTTTGCTCATTACTCCCGGCGTGATTGCGTCATTCAACTCGCACAAATCTCCTACCAACATTCACCAAACACCTGCGTGCGTGCGTATTAGGGCAACAGCCTACCACACGCTTCAAATGCAAGGCAGTGTGCTCGTAAACTGTTTTTTTTTCCTACGAAGCTATTCCACGTGTGCCCAGTGTGCCAACAGACGAAAAGAAAACACATTTTGGACATGGTCGGAATGTCATTAAGACTCCATGCTAATTGAAAACACTGTTTCTAAACCCTACAACATAGCTAAATCGGCCTTTTCAGACTGCCGACATGAATATGTACTAACTGGATGTATGTGAAACTCCGATTGCGACCTGCACTGAACTTTGCCACAGACTTTCCACCAACAAAATTATGTGATCACCGCTTAGTGTCCCATAGTAAAAACTGTTCAGTGGAAACCTTGCATGCTTGTTCAGAGCTTGGCTCGTTGAGTCGATGCGGCATTTGATGCGCGTTTCAAGGTCGACCTTATAGCTCTGTCCCTACTGAGCCTGCAGGTAGGCGGTCACCTGAAGGCCACGGGTTCATATTTATGTTGTATTTGCGAGTTTAATTTTTAAAATCCTGTAAGACAGCAGGTATCTAGAAACGATTTCATAGAAATGTTAGAAATTTCTCGTACTCCAGTTTTTTTTTTTCAAACATCAAGTTACTACAATTTTTATTAATTATCGACTTAATTAAATTTTCTTAAAATCAAAAATTTGCCAAAATTACAAAAATTTATCTTTTGAAAAAACATTAGGCTGCATAGTATAAATTACTTCCAACATTTCTGTGTAACGATTTTGCGATATCTGCGCCCTTTCAGGATTTAAAAAATAAAAATATCTAAAATAGCATAAATAGGAACGCGTAGGAAAACTGGGCTCGTGTTAGTTCGGCTTCAAGTTCGACATTCCTGAACTCGGCTGAGCATAGTTATCCTAAATCACTCCAGGCATAAACAAAACCATGTTGGTTCCTACTGACAAGCCGTGGTCGATTACTTCCCGTTTCCTGGTGTCCGCTCCACCTTTTCCTTTTATTTGTAAGAAATGTTGTGGCACCTTTTTTAGGCCTACGTTAGCTTCAAATTTTATGTTTTAGTAAATGAAGGTTTTTCAATTGCAAACGAAGTTCCAGTTTTGTACAGGCTTTCATAGTTTCATGACTGCTCATAAATTGAAATATGATAAAATTAACTGTCAACCTAAAAATAACTGTGACTTCACAATTTTAACAGTCAATTATTTGTCAGAATGTTTTACCTCGATACTTTCTCGAAATCACTGCAACGTCATGAAACAATTTATTTGCGATATGTCACTTCGTACTGTTATACATTTAATCTAACTAATGTGTTGGTCCGGCCTCTGAACGTAGTTGAGGGGAAGGTGTTACGATTCACTTGCTATCGCTTCAAGGTCATCCTATGAAGAAACGAGTACCACGCCCAAAATGTTTCAACGAACAAGGTTCAATTGGCAGGTGGTAACTTTCTTCGTACAGGGAATTGGTAAGCTGGTATACCGGTACTAGTGTCTCAATATGCGTGGTGATTATGTTGAAAAGGAGCTGAAGATGTTCGTATATTTTGACAATAAATACATTTTACAGCTCATTCTCGTTTTCACACCCCATCGAAGTTTGGAGGGAATTACCCTCGTAATTACACTGGAAGACTATACGTTTGGATAGTTCAATATTTAATAAGAGTTCAATGTTATCCGAAACTGCATTGTAAAATGGCAAAAATATTACGTGAGCGACCTGCATTCAATAAACTAATCACAAAAACATACATATTACCTGTTAAAATAAAATCCGAAAATTAAGTCCTTCTGTAGTACGCTTCTGCTGTAAAGTAGTGAACTAACCAAAAAGATAACAAACTTAGTCCAAAAATTCTAAATATTTCACGTGATATCTCATGTAGTAACGCCGGACATTTACGAAAGTTACAAAAAAATCTAGCCAGGCGCAGAAAAAATACTGTTAAAAAAAGGGAGGCATGTTTTGCCAGACATCTGGCAACACGACACCTACGCGACGACGAACTATATCAAGAAGCCTCTCTAGCAAGATGTTTTCTGTCAAATCCATGTTTGCGCATTTACGCTTATGTCCGTAATATTAACTGTTCTATAAGAACATACTTTCTTTCCAGGTAAGGCAGACGCCACATTTTACTGTAGTCTATCGTATGTAATTAGAAAATGGCATTTATAGGGAATTAGCACTCAGTCTCCTGAACAAATGGATGGAGTTATGCAGAACGGAACCAATCCACACAGTAATATATTTAGAGATAATCACTCCAAGTAGAAGAATGTAAGAAGTATATCCTAGAAAAATAACAGGTATTAAATCAAAATATTTGAATAAAGCTGTTTTTACATAGTTTATATGGACAAAGTAGATATTGAGCTTGAATATTTCAGCTCCAGTAATACGTGGAGTGGTTCCCTTCTGCATAGCTCCATCTAAATGAGAAAAATGCTGGCGCCTGTGGTTCAACCCGCTGTATTTTGATACATACAGGTATAATTAGTGTGTTATTGGAGCACATCGACCACGATCCGCCGCGGAGTGTAAAGGTACGCGCGCACAACGGCGTCACGGCAAGGACGGACAGACGGACGGTACGGACGGGAAGTCCGGAAATATTCCGATCCACCCGGCGGTACAGGCGGTTTCGGGCGGCACGAATGTTTGGACAGTGTCTGGTGAGCCACTGCAATGGGGCGGGCGGCACGAATGTTTGGACAGTGTCTGGTGAGCCACTGCAATGGGGCGGGCGGCACGAATGTTTGGACAGTGTCTGGTGAGCCACTGCAATGGGGCGGGCGGCACGAATGTTTGGACAGTGTCTGGTGAGCCACTGCAATGGGGCGGGCGGCACGGCATGCACCCAGGGGCGTCATTTGGGGCTATAGGGGTGGGGGCAAATGCCCCCCCCCTGGATTTGGAATTTTTGTGTATAAATATATTTTTTGTATTTTTAAATGTAAATAAGGCTTACTTAAGGACATAAAACTGAAGTTTTATTATTAAAGTAGCTAATTTATACATGCTTAATTAATAAAAAAGATGCAACAAGGTCACTGTCGTCAGAAAACAAAATCTTGCCCCACCTGGAAAAACCTGAAATGACGCCCCTGCATGCACCGGACTGTCTTTTAATTCCCTCGCTCGAACTTTCTGTCGGACGGCCGAAGCTGCCGATCGTCCGTTCCCGGCCGTCCCGCCGTGGTGCGCGCACTTCTATAACTCTACACATGAAAGATGTTTTGTATTTTTCTGTGACGGCCGTCCGTCCTTGCCGGCTCTATACTTGCCTCGTCGCCCCTATGTGCAAGACTCTCAGCTAGCGTCTCTCTTCCCCTTGACAACTTCACTTAAGAGGGCGTGGTTCATAATGCAACGCTAAAAGCATGCATCTAAAACTGTAGGTTTCTTGACGCCAATTTGCGAAAATTAAACAATAGCCTTCCCAGACAAAAGGTTTAGCCAACGTTTTAAACCAAATAGTTTCCAGTGTTACGAACTTCTGAGGCACTATCTCTGACGCCGGAACCTTGTCATTGAGTATTTTTATCCATATTGGCTTCAATAAAGAGTAGAAATGTATTTTATCCACATTGGTTTCAAAAAATCGTAGAAATCAACTGATGTTTTCAGCGTTTATTTATCTATCACGCACTCTTTAAGGCGTATAGAAAGGTACGATCTCAAGCTGACGACGAGAATACTCAATCGTCAATAACATCTGAACTACTTATCAAAATTCGACGAGGTTTTTTTGCCGCGTAGATATTTTATCAGTTGATGTTTATTTACGTAGCTCTATGCGGTAGTATGCTTTACATTTAATTTTAAAAAAAAATAAAAAAAACTGTTTTTAGACAAGTAAGGGCTTGAAACCACTAAATCTACAAAAAAAAATAATACTTTAATTTTTATAGTTTTTAATATGATAACATCTAGGCCTTTATGATAACATAAATTAAAAAATACTCGCGATTTCATTAGAAAATAAATTTTACAACCCGAAAATCTTTGCGCGATAGGTTTATGGATGTAATCTATTAGGCAAAAAATCTTATGGAATTCTGATGAGTAGTTCAGATTTAATTGACGATGAGTGTTCCAGTCGTTCGCTCGACATCGTACCTTTCCATACCCCTTAAGGGCTTACAAGTGCAATAAAATCGTTGTTTAATATTTATATGAATTAGTATTAGTTTTGTAGACGACACTTGTGAATGCAATTTTCTCTTACACAACAATTCCATCTCGCATTGTTTTCTCACAACGGTGCGTCAAAGTCAATATTTGAATGTTCTGCTGCCATGCAAATAGTGAAAACCAATTAACATACGCAAGTGAAATAATTCACAGTAAAATAACGTGCAATGGGCTACTAAATAAAACTAACAAAAAAATCCCGTGAACTATTTCCATACTTAAATAATTGTTAAATTTGCAATATTAATCTGTACTTTTGTGAACTTTTTAATTCGAAATAACGTGTTGTGGGTTTTTAACGTTTTATTTCGTAGCTCATGGGATGTAAGTTTACAGTGAATTATTTTGTTTAAGTAGGTAAATTCATTTTCACTATTTGCATGGCAGCGTAACAAGCAAATGTTGACTTTGCCGCACAGTTACGAAAAAACTATTGACAGCTAAAATTGTTTCGTAAGAAGAAACTGTACTCACAATTATCGCCTACAAAACTGACAATATTTCATAGAAAAATAAAATTATGATTTTATCGTCTTGAACACGCTTAAGAAACAACCAACAGGGCATTCCAATGCGACTAGCCGATGCAAAACACGCAGATTGTTCTGGCTACGCCGGCTAGATCGATAGCCGTACTCCAGTTCGTCCCAAGATGTGGGAGGACGAGGTTGCAATATTCAAACTGTCGCTGCAATTATTTAGTCCACTGTAGACAGAACCTATCATCCTGATCGCGCCTTCGACACGCACTCGGGAGGACCCAGGTTCGATCCCCGGGTCCGACCATCACGATTTCGGTTTTTCATAGTTTCCCAAGATTACTCGAGGTGAATACTAGGATGATTCTTCAAAGAGGGAGTCCACGAAAAACTTTAATTGTTTCAATGATTATATTTGTACGAGACAGCTATGATTTGTCATATCGGCATAAATTGTAACTTTTTTCAGCAATTAAATGGAGTTACCTTTCATAGTGTATGTATAATGGCATTTCAAAGTCCCAATGTACATAAAATGGTTCTATACAAGAAAGAAAACCATTTGACTTACAGAAATGAAATATTAACACTGATGACATCGTCGTATATGTATAAAATCTGCACAGATTTTTTTTTTTTTGTATTTTAGAAAATTTTACAGCAATTTGGCAAACTTATATTTAATGTTCAGCGTTTTTTTTTAACAAAATAAATGCAATGCGATTTTAATGTATATCTTGACGTAGCCCATTGTCACCGTTCTTCAGTTTGAACTATTTAATTTCTGTTAAGGTAATTGGTTTTCCTTTCAAGTATTAACACGTATATAAAAATTACTAAACCATCGAAAAATTTTGGTGGACTCTCCCCTTAACATAGGCCATGGCCAACTCGTCGACAAGACATAAGTCCAGGAAAAATAAAAAAAACTTCCTGAGCGTGTAGGATGTGTTGTCATCCAAAGACATAGGTTAAAAAAGTCTGCGCAGTTTAATTCCTCTATACAAATGTAAAGTAATGCAAATTTAAATACCTAGAAACCTTATTATTGGCAATAATGGTCATAAATACATTATTTCGTAACAATTACCTATATTTTGAAATACAGTCAAGATTACTATGTGTGCATATATATATATATATATATATATATATATATATATATATATATATATATATATATATATATAGACACAAGCACGCACAGGCTGTCTAGAAACGGCCGTGTAATCTGCACACCACGTGACGCAGACGAATATGTTAGTGGCAAAATAACGTGCATAATGTGGCAACATAGCAGTGAGTATGTCCCCCTCCTCTTCTCTTGAGCTACTACTTTTCCGACCATCGTAATATGGGCGTGGGTTCAAATCGCAAGTCGTCCGAACATTATTGTACGTTTATCGACGTCACATGCATATAATATACCTGGACGTGAAGCGTGCTGTGTTGCCACATTTTGCGTGAACAATGTCATCGTACAACAATTTGCCACAAACGTTTTCGTCTCCAATTTAGCCCAAGATTCTAGTAGTGCATTTTTATACAACCGTTTCTGGACATCATATATATGAAGTACATGCTTGCTGCAATGTCAGCGATATCAGTTCTAAAACGAAAATCTGCGTCTTCGTGAAGGGAATGGGAAAACCCGCTTACCTACGGCATCGTATGACACGATTCTCACATCCGAAAATCAAGATCGTTCCCGCCGGGAATCGAATCTGGAACTCCGTGGTGGGAGGCGAACGCCCCAACCGAGACCCCACAAATTAATCTGAAGTGATTATTCTACTGTGTGTTTTATATTGTAACTGACATTACATAATACAACCAGTAAGTGTACTCGAACTGTTTAGTTAAATACTAGTTATAGCTACGAAACCGAGTAAAATATCAACTGGTAAGCTCACACTCCGTGAGGCGAGAGCACATCATAAAGTATAGAAAGCAATATCAAGAGTCATCACTCAAGTAACAGATTCTCGGTGTCACGGTTGTAGAAGTGCAGGCCTGTACACTGGCCTATTTGCCAACGTATACAGGATGTTCAAAAAATCAATGCTCAAAGTAATAGGGAAGATTAATGACACAAATACAAATATATTTCGCCAGATATCCATGTGTCGGAAACAAATTGTTTAGGAGTAATGAATATTCAGGGGTACAGGGTGTGATTCAAAAGACATCAACGGTAATTGTTTACAGTACCTTATTTTTTATCTATGTTACAATGAATGTTCAAAACGAGCACAATTAACCACAGCGCAAAGTCGATATCGACGTAGCAAGGAGTCCTGTGTTCGCTGGAAGACGTGAGATGTGTGTTCTATGTGTGTGACTGCCGCAAAAATCCATGCAACTAATATCTCCTCCAAGTTGACAGGGCTAGAATACACTCCAGTTTCCACGTAGCCCTAGAGAAAAAAGTCCAATGGGGTGAGGTCCGGTGATAGCGCGGGCCAGTGTACAGAACCTGACCTCCGCGGCCGATCCACAGATTACCGAAGATAATGGTAAGTACCACACGAACCAGTCCTGCAAAGTGCGCTGCGACCCCATCTTACGGAGGTTAATGCTGCCAAATCTGAATGTTTATTGTGACACTCCTCAATAAATAAAGTACTGTATACAATTATCGTCGTTGTCTTCTGAATCACACACGATACCCATTAATACCCATTACTCGAAAACTATCCGTTTCCGACCACGGTCTAAGAGGAAGAGTTCTTGACACTGCCTATGCTCTCCAGCAAGAGAAAGTGACCCCTTCATGTCGCCGAGCGCTAGTAGTCATTTGGTGGAAGATTTGTCTTGTTTACATCTCACGTTTTAACATTTTAGCAATTATTTACATAAAATAATGTTAATAAGGTAAGCTGATATAGTATATACATGTTCCATGTCCATAAATGCATTGACATGTGTGGAACTGTTTATAAAAGTAGTCTGAAGAAATATATTGTGCATTATTGTTTTAGTGAACACATTCGAACAAAAACTATATTTCGTGCCCTACAAAATTTTAGAATCGTTGCAATGTGCATCTACATGTAAAATATTGAAAAATTAAATTTTATTGTTGTAAAAAAATGTGTTCCAATACAAAATTACGTTCCCATTTTTTTCTTCGATATAATACTCGCAATTCCGGTAACAACATCTCATTTTAAGCTAAGCCAAATACAAAAACAAGACAAATCTTCCACCAAATTACTACTAGCGCTCGGCGACAAGAAAGGAGTCACATTTTATTCCTCAGTGTGAAGACCTCTACCTTCATAGACCGTGTTTCCGACACATGGTTATTTGGCGAAACATATTTGCATTTGTCTCCAACTTACATATCAATTAAGACATTGAATTTTTGAACCCCATGTATTATTTTACCCCCTTGTTGACTGATAGTTGATGGTACTTCCGCTAGCGTGCTGCTTTTCGGGTGGTCGGATTTTTGTCCTTGAAGATAGGAAAATAGACTGGTTAAAACACGAATAACGTGTTACGAAGCCTTACTAGTCTGTATATATCCCTTTCTTTGTGTTTACCAATGAAGAAAGGAACATTTATTTCAATTTATATTTTCTACAATAGAAGACCACAACAAAATGGCTTCCAAATAAATATATATTAAAAAGGCCATAACCATGCTAAACCCTAACAACTGCGAATCAGCGCTCCAGCCGCAATATCATCAACGATCTGTCAACTAGGGCGTCAAGTTTTCAGACGAGTGTCCAGACCTGTACTTCTAATGCTGTACTCAGTCCATTCATTTCATCTACAGTCAGATTTTCAGGCGCGGTTCAGTACCACTCATTTACTAATATAAATATTTTTTTCAAATGTGTTCACATAGATTACGATAGTACAAATACCTTGCAGTTTCTCGCAAAAAAATTTAGGTATTTCGTAAGAACCCGTTTAAAATCAATATTTCATAAAAATTACAATTTTCACGTGTCATACGGTGGGATACATTACAAATTTCCAATTTTAAAAACGTGTTTAAAAGGTAAGACAATTTGCTCGCAAATGAACTTGAAAACTTCGGAGCTGTATTATTTTACATGTTTAATGTCATTAATATTTTATTTTCAAATTAAATATAAAACAGCAAATTTTATTTCATAATCAAACCGATGTAACACTCTTTTAAGGATCACGCCGTAATGAAGGGAGGAACTGAGCAGACCCCCCCTCTCCCCTCAATGTTTGATTTCACTATAAGATAGAATAGTGAAATAGGCCCAGATACTTCTTACCTTGCGGAAACTGCTTTAACAGCACCATTTTGAACCTTCCTTAAAAATCGAAATTTTTTCGGAGACGAGCCCCCTACCACCAACTTTATAGTAGGGTGGGTTGGTGTTACTTTACAACATTTTCAAATTCCGTACCATCTTACATTTTTCATCTGTGTTTTAGAAAGGCATCGTTACTTAGCACAATGCCATGTGTAACGTAACAGTTATAAAGTTTAGAAAATCCAAATTTAAATTTACGAGATTGACTATTTTCGGACCCGTTCGAAAAAAATGTTGTTCTCTGCGTGGTTATGATTCCACTATGTTGGTATAATCCGTGCCCGTCAGTACTGGAGTGTTTTGTTCATCCCAATACCGTGACAGGACAGTGGGTAGAGAGACTGTGCCAGGCACGTCCTCGAAGATGTATAGCTTCTCCCGCAGCAGCACGAGGTAATATTGACAGTAGATGATGGAGGCTAACTGGATGGTAACGCAGTCATTAGAAACACTGAGCGCCACAAGGCAACATTAATTAGCTAGCCTCACAATGTCGTTCCTGATGTGACTCCCCAGGTCGCTGGCTGCGACTTCGAAGTTGGGCATTATGAACACTTTTGAAACATTAGTACTTTGCTAATCGGTTATCCTGGGTAAAATTTCAAAGACTTCTTGTAAAACAAAACATTAGCGATAATTTGCATCTGAATTTAGCACCGCAGCCACCTCTTTTCTTATCAGATTACAGAGTGGGTGATAAGCAAAACGAAAATTAATTTCCTTTTTCTTCCGCCGCTCAAACTGCCCAATGTTGTTGATTTTCGGAGCCCAAACGGCTGCCAATCGCCAACACAGTATTTTACAGCGTCACGAGTTTATAAAAGGTAGCCCAATGGACGACTTGAAAAGAGGCGGAGCTTCAGTCAGGTGTGGGATACAATTCCTATCTCCATGGATACCGCAGCAGAACTTAACTTTCATTTAACTGTTTGGCTTCACATGTCCCGGATGAGATGTACGACAAGAAAATTGATTATTTGTTTGGAATTTGCCGTTTTTTCAGGTAAACATTAATCTTATGTATTTGTGTATCTTAACCATGAAATTGAAAGTAATATTTTTACCCTTGCGTGCAAATCTATGAATGCACAACATTTTTGCTTTCTGCAATCACCAACTAACAAATCAGCATGTTTATAAACAAGCTTTGTTTTCCACAGTACTTTTCCCCTGCGGTGACGTCAGGGGGCGTGTACTTCAAGTCGTCCATTGGAGGAATTGCACCCAATCTAGCAACTCTAGGCTCCCTTTTATACTCTTAACCAAAAGTCCAGAATTTTGGAAGCCAAGTCTTTATCTCAAAAGGGCCAAAGCACCGTCCAACAGAAGAGAGTACAACCAAGAAAACTCTAGTGCTTGATATATGTTCTTTCATCTGAGTCTTTACTAAACTGGAGACAGGCAGCGCACCACCAAGGTTAACACGAGCCGCATAGTATGCACGGAGGTTCGTTAGTTCTACGGCCATTGTATTATCTTGCACTGATAATCACGGCACGCATCAATAAGCTGATCGTAAAATAAAACACCGGGTGAGCCTAACAATTGATACCGATACTCAAGTTTTAATTTCATGAACTCGCAATAGCTTTCAAACAGAATCATGTCGACATTACATACTATTGCAAAGTATCTTCAGTCTTTTATGACTTAGGAAGCAGCTAAAGGTCAAACTGCAGTTCTGTTGAGAAAGTAAATATCGCGTGGCATATGGATGAAGTTTCTTTTTTATACATATGGCATTCCATACTAAGTGAAATGCAACTATGTCTAAAAAGAATAGAGTGTTCTGCACATGCACTAAGGTTAGGAAGGTTTGGTATTCAGTTCATATCTTGCATGGTCTATAATCAAGGTTTGTTAGTTTACAACTGCGTTTCGTTCATTCTGAACCTACTGTGTGCAAATAAAAACGGACTTACGTGATATCCTATGCGAACGTCCAAATGTGTTAAAGCTGCAGTCCTACACGAGCTAGAAATTCGTTATGTGCGGGTAAATACATTTTTTACGAAACTGTACCATGTTCCCAATGTACAAACGAAATAGAAGAAAACACATTTCGTACAAGGGCGGAGTGTTACGCTCATTAGAAACACTGTTTTGAAGCCCTCCAATATACTAAATCCGGCAGTTAACTTGGCGTCTGATGTCCCTAGTGCTGTTATCAGGAGGCGAGGGCGAAGAGAAACTGACATCCTACTGTCCGGGGCGACCTGCCAGGTTGATTCTAGCAGACCGGAAAACATTCGGCGTGTATCTTCATTCTTTACAGAACTGCAACGTATTTGCGAGTTGCAGCAGTTGTGCTCTGGAAAATGTATTTTATTTAGGATAGACGAAAACTATTATATAAAGCTGCCATGTTTTACTTTTGTCCTACCAATCAAATAAAAAAACGTTGGGTTTCGGCAAATTATTCAGTTTACCTCAATTAATGTAAATATTAACTCGGTAACTAAATATATGACTATATTGGAAAAAAATTCACCAGAAAATTTTTTTGCGACATCGAATAGGCTACTATTGGGTGTAAATATACAACTATTACGAAAATTCTAGAAATTAATTATTGTCGCTTTAAAGGACAATTCACAGTGAAGTTAACATGCAGCTCCGTATGTTTTCTTTGCTTTAACTTTATGACAGAAATATCATTCGATCGTAGTTATGTTGACGTTGGAGTTAGATTCTACGTAAGTCGTTTAGGTCCTAAATATGTATGAGATTTTAAATAGTATTGATTAGGTGTGTCTTTTATTATTCATACAATTAAAACTTTCGATATAATTCAACTTTGGCATGCACAAAGCCCTGCACGTACATTTAAAAGTATGGCACGTTGGAGAAACTTTGAGTACAATTGATATTTTTTTGACATTTATTAAAAGTTGATTTGTTATCATTTTCAAAACAATTAAGTGTGGCATTAGCAACATCGCAATTTGTAAAAACATTAGTCATGACACTAATATAAACTCTGCCGGACAAAGAAAAAACGCCATCACACAGGTATGCGTAGCGTAAGTTAACTACTTTTTATACTCGTGAAGGATTTAAATAATACGTTTTGTGAAGAACGCTAGTTCGTAAACATTTTAAGCAAAGGTGGATTACATACAAATCACACTCGTGAACAAATTAACAGTTCATCTAACTACACTCTTAAAAGCATAGGTACACGGTCTGAAAACTTCAAAACATAAATATTTAGGAATGTGTATCTTAGCAGAACCTGGCGAGACGAGAAATGGTAAACAGGGCAAATGGTAAAACAGATAAGCAATTATGTGCATATTTCAAAGCTCCTACAATACATGCATCTCAGAACAGTACGTCCGGTCCGTACAGAAACCTTCATTTGTGACGGCGTATGTTTATTACTTAAGGAATTACTGATTGTTTGAAACATAATATTGTTTAATGAGTGCACGTTTAAGACCGTGCCAAAGACAATATACAAATATGTATATGAACACGAATTAATTTTTAGATCCATGACTTAAAAAAAAAATATTTGGAAAATTATAACTGTGCGAAGGCTGCAGTGATATAAGTCAACAATTGGAACCAAATAAAAGTTAATGGTTGTAACAATGTCACTAACAACTAATGGAATAAATTAATTTTTTTGCGTTGACATCTCTGCTAATATAATGATAATAATTATAATAATGAAAACAATACATTTGGAAACATTTGAATTCAAGTGCCGATATTATGCATGATATTCATGAAGATATGTTTATTTCGCGTAATCTCGTACAATGCACTTAAATATTAACTTCGATCCGATGGCCTTGGCAAATTGTCCGATGATCCGGCATGAGGAACACAGATAACCATACATTGGTGGTTTCGCTTTCTGTTCGACTAAACAAATATGCCTACGAATAATGACTGCAGCCTGCCTAGACTAACAAGGAAAATTTTAAGTAATACATGTTTATCTGTTAAATTACTTTCAGATAAACGCCGCATGTTGTAAAGCTGTGATGACTTTAACATTTTTTAATAAATATGCCACGACAGAAGCCAATGCAGGCTACCATGGAAGCGTATTGCAACGTAATTATATTTAAATAATAACAAAGCACACAAACGTATAATACAAATAAATGAAATAATGCCTGACAGTGACATGTCTGTGAATTAATACAAATGAACAAGCCGAATATCAGCCAGAAGTTTTTCTGTGAAGTGTACAATATTTGTACTAATTTCCGTTAAGTGTGGATGCTTTTATTTCAGTGGTAACTTTGACCAACCGGGAATATTTATTTTGGTGCCACTTGGTGAAGAAATGGTAATCTTTATCTGGATGGATAAAATTTAAGAGTTTAAATGTATAACTAGAATTTTTTTTCTCTAAATGGACCCAAAACCCGTAATAACCCTCTTGACAGTTGTTTATAAAGTCAGCGAAGTTAAAATGCAGTACGCCTGACTAAACTTCACTCACACCTGTGTACTTTGCTGCTCTTGCAGTTGTTCTCTGCAGAGGATGGAGCAGACATGTATTTGTCGCTTCTTCATCACAACAATGAATCACGGTGTTTATTATTTCCCGCTCTCTGCTATGCATTACTTTACCACGCCTCTGCGGGCTTATTACCCTACAATTTAGGCTACACACTGAGTGTCGATATTTTCCTAACAACCACTACATGGCTCTCGACTGTATCTCCCCTCTCTTACCTCTCGTCTTCTTTCTCCTCTCTCTTACCTCTAGTCTCCCGCATCGCTGTCCCCGCACCCCCCCCCCCCCCCCCCCCCCCCCCCCCCCCCCCCCCCCCCCCCCCCCCCCCCCCCCGCGCTACGAGACGCCAAGTTAACTGCCGGCTATAATAGCACATGGCTCTCAACTCTATGTCGCCTCTCTTAACTCGTCTTCTTTCTCCCGTCCCGCTGTCCCTGCACCTGCGTGCAGTGAATCACCAAGTTAACTGCCGGTAACTAAAATAGGGCCTTTTCATACTGCAGGGAAGTAAAAACGGCCTCTTCAGACTGCCGTACTGCACAATGATCTAGCCAGATGTATACGAAACTCGACAGAAGCGCGCACTGAAATGTTCCACAGCGCAGTCAAATCGTATGGTCACCGCTTAAAGACCCGTAATAAAACTAGATCGGTGGGACTCTTTGGCTGCTATTTCAAGACTTGGCTCGTTGTGGCGATGCAGTATTTAATGTTTGCTTCAAGGTAACCCCTGTAGCTCCGTCGCTTCTGGGCCTCTCAAAACCGCTCGAGGCGGTTAAGAGGCTGAGTCACCTCTTTCTTGAATATATTTATCTTCGTTTAATTTATCAACGTTGTGACGAATTACTGGCAATGCTTCTTTATAGAAACATTTCATCAAATTATTAGGAGCGTATTAACGGATGAAATCGGCACTGGATGTTATTTAATGTTTATTACTTTGTGAAAGATAATTTTTATCTTAAAATTTAAATTAGCCTAACTATTTCATTGCGAATACAATGTACGCAATGAAAAGAAAAGTAATTAGCTACGTCGCTATTGAAATATTTTAACATAAACTTTGCCTAGTTTTTTAATCAGGCAGGAAATAGGGCGTTCAAGTGAGGAAAAATCTTATTTTTATGTTTGAATGAAACAGCGTTAGTGTTGTAGACATTACTTGGAGTACAATTTCCTCTTATTAACAAATTTGAGCTCAGCCACTTTTCTTATAATGGCATTTAAAATTCAAAATTTGCATGTTTTTAGATCATATACCTCCGAAAACTAATTAACATAATGAAACGAAAAAATTAACGTAGTACATGTCCCGGACTACGGCTTTAAGTACATAAAAATACAATACAAAATATTTTTATATTTAAAAAAAAATTCCTTAGGAACAAAATAATTTCAAATTTCAGAAATTTTTTAAACATACAAAACATTGTTTGACTGGGTTTTTATATACTTAAAGCCCTACCCCGGGACATGTATTTTCACTGTGAATTTTTTTAGTTTCAATATGTTAATTAGTTTTCGGGGTTGTATGAACTAAAACATGCAAATTTTGACTTTGGAATGCCGTAATGAGAAAACTGGCAGAGCTATAATTGCTTTTTGTAAGAGGAAACTGTACTCCCGAGATATGTCTACAAACCTATCACTGTTTTATACTAATATTAAATTATGATTAATCCCCACTTGAACATCCTTAAGACAAATTAATCATAATAAGTGACACGGGCTCTTAAAGGGTATAAACTGAAATAGTGTTTGTTTTGTAGTCTGTACTCACGAGTAAAGTTTGCTCTAACGAAATAATTTTATGTCGCATAGTTTAATCATAATAGTGCGTCAAAGTTAAAATTCTCATGTTACGCTGCCATGACATGTAAATTGCGAAAAGCGATTGACTTACTGAAATGAAATAATTCTCAGTGAACTGCCATGGGCTACGTAACCTAACAATTATAAACTCACAACGTAATATTCTGAATCTTTAAAAACATCGCTAAAGTACAGGAAAAGAGTTGTAAATCCAACAAGTTTTTAATGTACAAAAGTTTTTTACTGCCAGTTTTTCACGTGTTAGGTTACGTAGCCCATGGCGTAATATTTCAATGTGAATTGATTTGTTTCAGTAAGTCTACACGTACAGATATGAGAGAACTATGCAGGCTGAAATTGTTTCTTCACAGAAAACTCTACTCCAAGTATCGTCTAAAAACTATTAAGAGTGCGTCAAAATATAACATTTTTATGTTAAACGCACTTGAACACTCTTTAGATGAAGTGTTAGACAATTTCACTGTATTTTCAGTTTTTGAGCCATAACATTTATTCAAGTTGTATTATCAACATTTTCTCTTCGGCAAAACATAGGATACGTTCCTGGTAAATTGTTTGACATAAATAATTATGGAATCTTACAATATTATTTATGGCAAGCAAATTACCAAGAATGTATACTATTCTTTGTCGAAGAGAAATTTTTGATAATACAACTTGAATAAATGTTATGGCTCAAAAACTGGAAAGATAATAAACTTGTCAAACACTCCCTCTTAAGGCCTTGCTCCAGTGTCTCTACTCTTCCCGTGATTATCTTTTTAAAGCCTAAATGATAGATGATATTTTAAAAAACCTGTTACGCAGTTTTGTTTCAAATGATTTTCTCAATGTTCGTTATTTTTTTCAAGACAGTGAATGCTATACGCTAAAAAATATATGAATTTTGGACATTTGCTGCAGTGGCGTATGTCCACACTATTTGCTGCAATTGCGTATGTCCGCAATGTTTGCTGTAATGGCGTATGTCCAAACACCTGCTTAGCTCGTTAAGAATGAAGAATCGTTCAAAGAAGCATTGTTCAAAAATAACAGTAAATGCTATGTTTTTATAATTACGTATTTAACTAAATTACTGATAGGTAATTAATTTTTTGTTGAAATCAAACAACTTCCCGTCCTGAAAAAAATATCTGTAATAGAAATAACTATTTTAAACAAAACTGCCTAACATATTTTTGACATCTGCTCATTTGAGCTTTAAAAAATAACTATCACAAAAACAGCACATAAAAGGTTGTACGGCCGCCTATGCATTCCACCGAGCAGCTCGCTAAATTCCGGCAGACAAAAGCTAATACATAAACTTGTCAACGTACATGAGTGAAGTCTGCTTAGGAGTAGCATTCAATCAAATATAAGATGGTCATTTTTGTGTCATACATTAAGGGGCCTCCCTGGATAGCCAGCGAGGCAGGAGCCAATAGCCGACGTGTGAAATGCAATATCGCCTCTTTGCAAAAGTCGTCAGATGACGTGCAGTTCTTTACTATTATTCTTTTTCCTAAGGGACTTTAAGCGGCGCGGTGACAAAATTATTTCATTTGTGGACAGCATAATTCAAAGTGTAACGCTTGTTTCTATAGTCGTGTTTTTTTAATCCGGTTTATATTTTTCCAGATACGACAGCCTGGAAAGCAATTTTTTATTACCACTTTGAGGGTCCCGCAAATGATGCTTCTAATTAACGTGCCGAAAATTTGAAACTATAGCGACACAGTTTGTAGTGTGTGTTCTTTTCGTAAATATACAAATATAACGTGCGTTAAATAGTTTCGTCAAAAAAATAATAGCCATAACTCGCTGTAACGTGTTTGAGGTTCACGTAGGGAGGCCCCTTAAGAGAAGTTCTTGCCTGGCGCATTGTCGGTGTTGCAGCCGGTCACGCGTATTATGATTTACACGAAACCGTCATAATACGTTTATCTACGAAAACAACACACTTGAAACTATGCGTCTATGTATTTATAAATTCAGCATGCTTGTTACAAACATGATTTTCGGGCCTCTCAAAATGGCAAAAAACGCATTTTTCAAACTGTTGTAACTCTGGAAATACCCCTTGAATTCGGTACGTTCAAACGAGGGAATGCGTTGGACCTTACTTCATAATATCTAAAAATAAATTTTCAGTTTTACCGCTTAAAGTCCCGTAGGAAAAATACTACAACGTAAAACCTTGCACGACAGTTTGAAGCGCTGAGAATAGAGGCGATACGCTTCCCGTCGAGCTTGGTATTCTGGCTCTTATCGCTCCACTGCTCCCACGCGTCAGACGTGGAAATTTGAAACCGGTTAAGACTCCTATTAATATCTGAAGCACATTTTTACGTGTTAGAAAACATGTGTTAATGCTGTTCTTTTAAGACGCATGAACGATGTTGTAGAGTGTCGCGCCTAATCTTTTCTACGCGTAACAACTAAACTTATCCACAATGTGTTTATCTATGAAAATAACACACGGTTAAAACTGCGCTTCTATCATTTAAGAAATGCAACATGCTTATTACAAACACCTTTTGGAACTCCTCAAATGCCAAGAACTGGAAAAAAAACACCCGGATTTGTAAAACGCAACGTTGGAAGCACGTGTTGGACTTTACTACGAACTTTGCACAAATAGAATGGTAGGGTTGCCGCTGTAAGTCCCATAGGAAGAAGAGTAGCAGGAAAACTCTTCACGCCAGTTGGACTCCACGCGAATATAAGCGATGTTGTTACAGTCCAGTGTGGAAGGCTGAACCTTATTGCTTCACTTTCTCCGCGCATCAAACGCTGAATATTACATCCTGTGTATAGCACTCTTAAGGGCGTGGTTACCCTCAGTTTTCAACGTCTTAATTTTTATTTTTTATATTTGTAGCAGACATTTTTTTTCTTATTTTATTCATAAATTGTGAATAAATCTTTCTCTTAGGAAACTTATGTGTCTCTCATGGTTTTTGCGTAATTAGTCGTAAACCTCAAAATTTGCACTTTACGTTTTTAAGTACGCCACTAAAACAAACTGACATACCAAACCGACAAAATTCGCACTATATGACAATGTTGTAGGCTATGATTTGACATATATAAAAACAAAAAATTACATATTTATTTAATTAAAAATGGTGCATTTTCAAATGAAAATTTAAAAAATATCAGCAATTTTTTTTGGAATACAAAACAATATATATTTTTTTATATATATGTAAATCATAGCCTACAACATTGTTATATAGTGTGAATTTTTTTCAGTTTGGAATGTCAGTTGGTTTTGTTGGTGTACTTAAAACCGCCAAGTCCAAATTTTGTCGCTTACGACTCATTACGCAAAAACTGTGAAAGATACAAACATTTCCTAAGAGGAAGATTTAATCACAATTTACGTATAAAATAAGAAAAATATATCTGGTACAAATATAACAATAATAAAAGAAGTAGAAAACTGAGGTGGACCCCGCCCTTAAGTGTGCGTGCCAGATAAATAAACGCTGAAAATAGCAATTGATTTCTACGCTTTTTTTCGAAGCTAATGTGGATAAAATTCTCAATGACAATCCAAGATAATGGTATTTGCCAACTTTGTAAGTAAATATTTATCCAAAATTGCTCATCTGTTACGCGTTATCTCTTGCGCCACAGTTAAATGCACGAGGTTCCGGCGTCAGAGATTGTGCCTCTGAAGTTCGTAACACTGGAAATAATTGTGTCTAAAACGTTGGTTAAAATTTGTCAAGGATCTCTATTGTTTAATTTTCGCAAATTGGCTTCAAGAAACATACAGTTATAGATGAATGCTTTTTTTGCGTTGAATTATGTACCATGTCCTGTTAAGTTATGAACGTCTAGGTGCTGACCTTCAAAATCATGCATGCATGTTCAGCGCAACATTATCAATGATACACCATAAAGTGCACCGAATGTTTCATAGAGGTGATTGTCGGTGAGAAGACTGCAGTGACTCGCGTCTATGTGGTGTGTTGCGAGTGTTGTGTCCGCCGTTAATGTTTCGCTCTTATTTCAGCAGGAAAATTCCTGCTGCAGGAAATTTAAAGGAGCAACGGAACACGCAGCCATCCTTTCTCGTTATCATTACGTCATAAAGAAAGATAAGCTCACCGCTGAAAGTGAGAAAGATGTACACAAATACAACATGCCAGCTGAGTTTTGCTTTGTGCTGTACGTATGGGTGACATGCGAGACTAAAAATTCTCGTTATTGCAAGCTGCCGTACGAATAATTCTAAAAATGTATTAAACATATACAGTTTCTTGTCGCTACAAACTAAGTAAAGTAAGTGGCTTTACGTCTCGTCAACAGCGACGTCATTACAAACAGTGACACAACTTGGTACAAGGACAGGAGTTGGGACAGGAGTCGGCCATGGCCTTTATTAAGTAACCATCCCAGCATTCACCTGGAGCGATTTCTGTAAACCATAAAAAAACCGAAACCTACTTTATTAATGTTCAGTTTGTTCGTAATATACTTTCAATACCTACTGGCATTCCCGCGTGTGGAAGTAAAGCCACAATTAAAACGTTCGCTTGAGAAAGACATTAATAATTTCTAATAATAAGAAGCCATTTCTCCCGTAAAATAATTAAATGCCGTTTACTACCAACTCACCAGTTCCACCAACATTTGGGCACAAAATTAAAATCATCTTCTCAGCATGTCCCGTCAGCGATTTTCGTCGCGCTCACATCGTTGTAGAATCCTCGATGATGATTGGCTGACAAGATATTTCATTCTCGTCGCGCCAAAGTGAAGCCAGCAGAGCACGTAGAGGCTACTGATGTATATGACACGCGCGCCAGGTTCACCCTTATTGCTTACTGCCTCTGTAGATCGCAGACACAAATAATCGAGCCTAAATGAGCTGTGTGTGGTATCCAGCAGATGGAGCGCTAAAGGTGCCACTGATAGACGTGCTAGTGTAATACTGTATCAAATATACACGCAAGCCACTCAACTGACGTGCAATGCTTTACTTAAATTACTTTCTTACGCCACTTTAGCAGTAAACTGTCAGTTTATTTGTGAGATGTGCGGTTTAAGTCTAATGTATGCTTTCTTTTTATTGTAAGACCCTTGTCTATATTTTCCTAAATGCGGCAGATTGCAAAAAAAGTTTTAGCCATTTAGAGTGACGAAAAAATAATGTTTATAAGTGACTCGTATTGAGATGATAAATAGGTTCGTCACAAAAGTAATAATTGCAACGCACTCTAAGCACAGTGTAGGGAGGTCTCTTAATACATTGTAAGCGCAGTGTAAGGAGGCCCCTTAATATATTTTAAGTGCAATGTAAGAAGACCCTTTATCATAAGTGCGCTGTAGGGTGACCATTTAATTTAATAAAATTTTGGGACAGTGTAGGGAGGTCGCTAAATGCAATGTAAACAAAGTGTAAGGAGGCAATGTAATCAATTGTAAGCACAGTGCAGAGAGGTACCTTAATGCATTGTAGGGAGACACCTTAATATATAAAAAATGCGGTACAGGGAGCCAACTAAATACATTGTATTTACAGTTTAGGGAGAACTCTTACAACTACGTAAGCTCAGTGTGTTCTTTAACACTTTGCAAGCGTATTGTAGGGAGACTACTTAACACGTCGTACGGAAAGTATAGGGAGGTCTCGTAAAACATTGTTAATGCATTGTACTGAGACTACTTAATACATTGCAAGGATAGTATTGAGAGGTCCCGTAATACATTGTAAGGACGGAATTGTGAGGTCCCGTAAAACATTGCAAGTGCATTATACGGGGACCCTAAATACATTGTAAGGACAATATAGGGAGGTCCTGTAAAACAGTGTAAGTGCATTGTAGGGAGACTCCTTAATACATTGTAAGGACAATATAGGGAAGTCCTGTAAAACAGTGTAAGTGCATTGTAGGGAGACTCCTTAATACATTGTAAGGATAATATAGGGGGCCCTGTAAAACAGTGTAAGTGCATTGTAGGGAGACTCCTTAATACATTGTAAGGACAATATAGGGGGTCCTGTAAAACAGTGTAAGTGCATTGTAGGGAGACTCCTTAATACATTGTAAGGACAATATAGGGGGTCCTGTAAAACAGTGAAAGTGCATTGTAGGGAGACTCCTTAATACATTGTAAGGATAATATAGGGAAGTCCTGTAAAACAGTGTAAGTGCATTGTAGGGAGACTCCTTAATACATTGTAAGGATAATATAGGGGGGTCCTGTAAAACAGTGTAAGTGCATTGTAGGGAGACTCCTTAATACATTGTAAGGACAATATAGGGGGTCCTGTAAAACAGTGTAAGTGCATTGTAGGGAGACTCCTTAATACATTGTAAGGACAATATAGGGGGTCCTGTATAACAGTGTAAGTGCATTGTAGGGAGACTCCTTAATACATTGTAAGGATAATATAGGGGGGGTCCTGTAAAACAGTGTAAGTGCATTGTAGGGAGACTCCTTAATACATTGTAAGGACAATATAGGGAAGTCCTGTAAAACAGTGTAAGTGCATTGTAGGGAGACTCCTTAATACAGTGTAAGGACAATATAGGGAAGTCCTGTAAAACAGTGTAAGTGCATTGTAGGGGGAGTCCTTAATACATTGTAAGGATAATATAGGGGGGTCCTGTAAAACAGTGTAAGTGAATTGTAGGGAGACTCCTTAATACATTGTAAGGACAATATAGGGGGTCCTGTAAAACAGTGTAAGTGCATTGCAGGGAGACTCCTTAATACATTGTAAGGATAATATAGGGGGCCCTGTAAAACAGTGTAAGTGCATTGCAGGGAGACTCCTTAATACATTGTAAGGATAATATAGGGGGGTCCTGTAAAACAGTGTAAGTGCATTGTAGGGAGACTCCTTAATACATTGTAAGGACAATATAGGGAAGTCCTGTAAAACAGTGTAAGTGCATTGTAGGGAGTCTCCTTAATATATTGTAAGGATAATATAGGGGGGTCCTGTAAAACAGTGTAAGTGCATTGTAGGGAGACTCCTTAATACATTGTAAGGACAATATAGGGGGTCCTGTGAAACAGTGTTAAATGCATTATAGAGAGTCTCTTAATACATTTAAGAACAGTATAAGGTCACGTAAAACATTGTAAGCAAAGTTTAGTGAGGCTTCCTAAATACGCTCAGTTCCTTCAAGACAACATGGCAACTTGATTTCAGTTATTCAGTCCAGTGTTTCTACAAACTTCCAAGAGGCAGGACTTGTGTCTCATAGGTGATGAGGGTCTAACAATGTGACGTGCAGAATATCAGCTTGGTAAGTCCTATTAAACATCCAACAACGAATGTTTCGAGACGTCACAGCAGAGAAAATGACTAATGAATCTGTGCCACACTGCTGGCTTAGAATGATTGCACTAAGTTCTTGTACGACGCGAAAGATAAGATAAAAATATCTTCAATATACGACGATTATGAGTGTGTGGTATACCTATCTAGGTTTCCATACAAACGAAAAACATTGTTAAGAGAGAAATTTAGTCGTGCAATCGTCCGAAAAACGTGAAAAGGTTTAAGTGAAATTTCCTGAAAAACTATCCAGCGGTATTTGTTTACGCGATATAGGTTAGTTAGGTTGGTTATGAACATGTTAATTTTCATTTCTTAACACGGAGATAGGAGAAAATAAATCCGAATTTGAGGAAATATATTATTCGTCATTATATACAAAGTTACCATGCAAGGTATTATGATCTGACGACATAAACATATTACCTCAACCACAACTAAACAGATAATATTCCACACAATTTCATAATCTATAATTGATGCTTTCAAGGTAATGTTCAGAAGACCAGTTCAGTTAAATAATTGGTTGGTTAGTATTAATTCAGTAAAACCCTGTTAAGAAGGTTCTGAAGGGACTGAAAAATTTAAACTTCTTAAGTTGGAAAACTTTTTAATAGGGTGAAATTACAATTCTATACATAGGCAT